>APFE030369113.1:10762-45567 GCA_000404065.3 Pinus taeda
CCTCCAAATCCCCATGGAGAAAGGCTGTCTTTACATCTAACTGCTCAAGATGCAAATCTTCATCTGCTACTAGACTTAAAATAGTTCTGATTGAAGTCATTTTAACAACAGGAGAAAATATTTCATCAAAATCAATACCTTTCTTCTGTGAAAACCCTTTCACCATAAGTCTCTCTTTGTACCTTTGTTTTCCTCCATCTTCTTCCTACAACATGTAAACCCATTTATTCTTCAATGTAGTTTTTCCTGTAGGCAACCTGACTAAGTCCCAAGTCTGATTATGCATTAAGGAGTCCATCTCTTCTTCCATGGCTACCTCCCACTTCTTCCTACTTTCAACCTGCATTGCTTCTTCATAACATTCATGTTCACCAGAATCAGTCAACAATAAATAATATAATGAAGGAGAGTATCGTTTAGGGGGTCTACTTATCCTGGTAGATCTTCTAACACCACTTTCAAGTGTTTGGCGTGCGTGTTGCTGTTGTGGTAGTTGTTGTTGCTGTGGTTGTTGATTATTATTATTTTCAGACACCTTTACTTTTTCAGTGATTTCATCAAGGACTGGGTATTCCTTGTTTTCTTTTTCTTATTTCTTTTCCTGCAACTGATTGTTATACAAGACCTTTTCATTGAATATTACATCTCTGCTCCTAATGATTTTGTGATTTTCGTAATCATATAAGTGATAATCAAAATAATTAACACCATATCCAATAAAGGTACATTTCTTTGACTTTGCCTCAGGCTTTGTTCTATTTTCTTTATCAATATGGACAAAGGCCTCACAACCAAAAGGCTTTAAAAAATAGTAGTTTACCTTTTTACTTGTCGATGCTTCCTCTGGAACACCACCATCCAAGGAACTTGAAGGCCCTCTATTTATTAGATAAATAGCAGTATCTATAGCATCTACCCAAAACTATAAAGGCAATCCTGCATGCAATCTCATGCACCTTGCACACTCCATGATTATTTTGTTCATCCTTTCTGACACACCATTTTCTTGTGGTGTTCTTGGAACTGACTTCTCTCTGCGAATTCCATGCTTTGAATAGTACCTATCAAACTCTTTGTTGCAATATTCACCTCCATTGTCTGATCTAAGGCACTTCAATTTCTTTCTTGTCTCAATCTCAACCAAAGCTTTCCATTTCTTGAAAATATCAAATACATCAGATTTATTCTTAATACAATAAATCCAAGTTTTTCTAGTTGCATCATCAATAAAGTAACATAATAATGAGAGCCACCGAGAGATGATACCTGAGCAGGTCCCCATACATCTATATGCACAAGCTCTAATTTTTCACTCTTCTTTTCTTTCCCAATCTAAGAAATCTGACTCTCTTATGTTTTCCATAAATGCAATTCTCACAGAAGTCCAAATCAACATTCTTCAAACCCGAAAACAAATTCTTTGAGTGAAGAATCTTCATCCCCTTTTCACTCATGTGTCTGAGCCTATGATGCCATAATGCTACATCTACTCCTTTGGAAGTTAAAGCATTAATAGAGTTAGAAATGCCATTGCATAAATATAATGTACCAACCTTTTCACCTTTTGCTATTACCAGGGCTCCTTTGGTGACCTTCCAAGCTTTATCTGTGAAAGTTGTCACACAACCTTCACTGCCTAACTTCTCTATTGAAATCATAATTTTCTTAGATCTAGAACATGCCTTACCTCCTTTAGTAGCCATTGGTTTCCATTCTGTTGTTTTACAAGAACCTTACCCATTCCAACAATTTTATAGGGTTTATCATCACCCAAACGAACTTGTCCAAAATCTCCTTGAACATAGTCATGAAAGTATTTCTTATCAGGTGTGGCATGGAATGAGGCCCCTGAATCTACCACCCAGGAATCAATAATATTTTCGAAAGAAAGAATCAAAGCATCTTGTAACACCTCACCTGTCACATTTGCTTCATGATTGTTTTCTTGCTGTGCATCTTCTTCTTTTCCCTTCCGAGACCTACAATCTTTCTTTAGGTGTCCTTTCTTTCCACATTTCCAACACACTATCCCCGATCTGGACTTGTATCTGCCTTTCCTTGATTTACTGCAATATCCTGAGCTCTTTCCTCTTTCCATTTTTCTTCCCCTAGACTCTGCACTCAAAACATTACCCGATGTCTCACCGGAGCTTTTCCATCGCATTTCCTCGCCAAGGATAGCACCAACAACAACATCAAACTTTAAAGTACTAGATCCAGAAACAGAGCTACTAATGGCCATTACTAAACCATTCCAACTCTCTGGCAATGAGCACAAGAATAAAAGAGCTCTAACTTCATCATCAAAGTTTACCCCTATAGAACATAACTAACTTATAACAGTATTAAAATCATTTAAATGGTTTGCAACAGATCCACCTTCTGACATCTTCATATTAAATAACTGTTTCATAAGAAATACCTTGTTTGAGGCTGAAGGATTTTCATATAGTTTCTCCAACGCCTTAATCAAACCCTATGTTGTTGTTTCCTTCGAAATGTTGAAGGCAACCGATGCTGCGAGGCACAACTGTATTGTTCTAAGTGCCTTTCTATCGAAAAGGTTCCATTCTTCATCTGTCATACCCGTCGGCATCTTTGCTTTTCCGCCCAATGGTAGGTATAGATCTTTCTGATACATATAATCTTCCATCTGCATCTTCCACAGTGAGAAGTTTTGGCCGTTAAATTTCTCGACCCTAAACTTACCATCTTTCGCCATTGCTCCCACTTGAATGAGGAACCCTTCTTTCCTGCGAGTGTATCAACCAAATAGACCTTTGGCTTTGATACCAGTTGTTATAAGATTACATATTACGGAGTAATGGAACACATAAATTATTGCAGAAATATAAACATAGAAAACACATAAAACAAGAGAGACACAGATATACGTGGTTCACCCAATTTGGGCTACGTCCACCCCGAACAACCAATCCTTCCTTTCTATTATCCAACAAAATGAGGAGACACAACCTACAACAAATCTATTGTAATATCCTCTATTTTCTCTCACAGTCTTGCCTCTCTGTTTCTCGCTTGGAGAATACACATATATTACACAGACTCAATACAATGCCCTCATACAAAGAGAGGAGTTGCCTTCTAGGGAAAAAACCCTAAACTAAACATAAGTTCTACCATCAGATCATCCGCCTAATGAACGGCCCAGATTGACTAGAAATTACTATACTTTTACAAGGAAATTTTACATTTGTTTTTAGCTTCGGGGCGCTACCCCGAGCCCCCACCAAGGGACTGCTGGTCCCCGGACCCCCCAGCCAGGGATGATCAGCCCCCCCAGACCCCCGCAGGGTGGACAAGTCCCCCCCGCAACCCCCGCGTGGAGGGGTGTACAAAGTTCTTGGGGTATACATCCGGCTGAAACAAAGACCTCTGAACAATCATGCTCCACACACAACAAAGAGTGCGTTATCTATGACAAGCCCCCAAGAAAGCAGTTGATAGAAAAGGTGCATATGATGACAAGCAAACAATTTCCTCTAGTTATGAATTATATTGATTGGGTCAGTTCTTTGACATAATTATTAGTTATGGCACTTTCGGTATGGACGCATGCACTTTTCTGGTTTAAGATTGTTGTAGCAGAAACAAATGGTCAGAGGATTACTTACCATCAAAGAACCTGCTAGTACATGTGAGTATTTCATCTTGGGAAAGAAAAACCGTGAAAGGTTTCCAAAGGGAGTTGCATAAAGAGAAAAACAACCTCTTGACCTAGTGCATACAGACTTGTGTGGACAGATGAGGACACGAACGATTGGTGGAAGTTGTTACTTCCTCACTTTCATTGATGGCTATAATAGAAAGACTTGGGTTTACTTCTTCAAGTAGAAATGTGAAACTTTTGCAAAGTCCAAAGCATTCAAAGCCTTAGCAGAGAACCAAAGTTATTGACTGATCAAGGTATTAAGGCTAGATTGTGGTGGAGAATATGATTCAAAGGCATTCCATGAGTATTGAAAACACCATGAAATAAGAAGACAATTTACAACTAACTACGCACAACAGCAGAATGGTGTAATAGAGAGAAAGAACATAACCATTATGAATATGGCAAGGAGTATGTTGAAAGGAAGAAACTTGTCTGATGAGTATTGGGTAGAAGTAGTTGCATGTGTTGTTTATGTGATAAATAGATCTCCTACAAAGAGTGTGATGAACAGAGTACCAGAAGATGCATGGTCATGTATGTCTTGCAATGTATCTCATCTCATAGTACTTGGATGTGTATCTTAAGCACATGTGCCTAAACAGCTAAGAGGCAAATAGATGATAAAAGTGAAAAATGCATATTTGATAGTTATAATCAGCAATTAAAAGCTTACAAATTGTATAACCCTATCACCAAGAAGACCATAATTAGCATATATGTTGTGTTCAAAGAACAAGAGTCATGGAATGGGGTTGTAGACAAAACAGTTGATGCACAAGCGCTACTGATTGAAGAATATGAAGTAGTAGACAAGGAGCAACAAGAATTGCAGGTGAAGACTCCAAAAGAAACACATTGGGGTGCAGGAAAAATAATTCTGAGATACATAGTAGAAACTAGAGATTGTTGCATAATGTATGCAAGCACAGAGAAGAAGGATTTGATTAGGTACACAGATAGTGATTTTGTGGGCAATTTGGATGATAGGAAGAGAACTTCTGGTTATGTGTTCCATCTTGGTTCAAGTGTGATTTGATGGCCATCTAAGAAGTAGTGTATTATAACATTATCATTAGTAGAAGAAGAATATATAGCAACAACATAAACAACATGTCAAGCAGTATGGTTAAGAAGATTATAAGATGGAATCAAGAAAAAACAACAAGGATCAATAAGAATATATTATGACAACACCTCAACGATTGCAATATCTAAGAATAGTGTGTTTCATAAAAAGAGAAAGAATATTGATACTGGATATCACTTTATTAGAGAACTTGTGAGCAATGGAGAAGTTCACTTGTAACCTTGTAAATATAATGATCAACTAGCTGATATATTTACTAATTTATTAGCAAAAGATGTGTTTGAGTTTCAGAGAAGAAACTTGGGTGTTGTAATTCTAGTTGAGACATAGACCAACATGCATGTTTGATTTGTCATGAGTTATGTCTTAGTTTAGCGGTCGTAATTAAGGGGGAGTGTTAAGATAGCTAATTAACTCCCACATGGAGATCTATCTAAAATTACAGAGTTAGTTAACTCAGTGTTGACTCAAGTCAACTTAAGTAATAGAATAATTTAGTGTGTAGTTGTATGCCAAGTTATTTTAGGCCAGTCATTAGTTAGAAAAGGTTAAATACCCTTCACCAGGTGTATTGTAATTAATCAAGTTTATGTTTGATCAATAGAAGAGACGCAACTCATGTGTGAAATTTGTGTTTAGGCTCCTCTCCCTTTCCAACAATATTTCCTCCTTATTTCCTCCTTACGCAAATTAGATTGAGCGCACCTCAAAGGCTGAAAATGGACAATCCCATGCTCCTAATCCATTAATAGGTCCATCAATCTAGAATCACAACCTAGGCTATTGTTTGCCAACGACTGTGATTGATCCAAAATATGAAGTAAAATCTAACCGTATTAGAGAATATATTCATTTTAGGCATGATCATGCCCTCATAAAAAATTCATGGGAATCTAGCCCACTAAATGAACCCTTATTTGGTGGATCTAGAAGACATAGAAGTCAAAATGATGCAAGGGCATCTACAATTCAAGATCACCTTTGACCTTCTTAGGTCAAAACCTCATTTACCAAGGTAGTTGGTTCCCTAATTTATTTTCAATATAAGTTGGTTTCGCTAAATTTGTAATAAATATGGTATAGAATGAAATAATTTATTAGGAGGTTAGTCAATTATTTCTTATTTTATATGTTGAAAGAAGAATCTAAACAAATCTGGGATCTATTTGGAGAAGTTTAAGGAAACAAATATGAGTTGTTAGAGAACTCTATTAAAATTTGTCTCACGTAATCGAGAGAGAAGAGTTGAGAGAGAGTGATCAAGCAAGATTTGTTTGGTGTGTGAAAATAATTGTGTTACAGTAAAATTATATTCTTTCCCTTTTTCATTTAAAAACCATTCTATGAAATTATATGCCTTTGTTTAATTCCTCTGAGCATTTTGTGTTTATGCATTCAATCAAGATATTCCCATATGAATAATCTAACTATGGTTGTAGGTTCTATAAGTAGGTGGTCATAGATTTATTATGTTGCACGTAATCATAGGTTCAATTGTTAATTTGGTAGAAAGGAATAGTTGATTAAAGATATATTTGTATCTAGAAAATATTAGATCCATCCTAAAGACATTTGGTGGTCGACAGAAAGATCACAATTTCAATTGTTTTGGATCCTCAGACCAAAGAATTAAACGTTGTTGAAATTTATATGGCATCCGACATAGTCTAGACTATATCTGGCTTTAAAAGTCACATGTCTCCTTGGAGGTAATCACATTATCTAAAATCGTCAGGCACTAGATTACCACGACTCTAGTACTATCGTGGACCCATTGCAAATATCAAAGTCAAGGCTTAAACTTGATAAAGTTTTGTTGGCTACAATTTCCAAAATTTGGGTCGTGTAAACATCCAGGCCTCCGAAGTTTTGTAAATCCTCATGTACAACAATGCTTTGGAAATACATCCAACACTAAAACCTTGGATATAATACCACACTAAGAATCAATCCGATGTCAAAGGAGATCCAGCTTTGATAAAAAAGTGTAAGAATTTCAGGATACTGGAAAAAAAAAACAGAATATCCACCTACATGAAGCAGATAGAGGAAAAAGGTGTGAGGTGACTGATCAACATCATTGTGGTATTAGAGCATTTCCTTAAGTAAAAAAAATGGTTGACCAAAGTGGAGTAGCTAGAGGAGAAGGTCAAGGGATACTTGTAACAAACGTGAATTTTCATGCAAAAGTGAGGAGACTTCAAGAAAGAATGGAAGTTATGAAGACCACATAAAGGAGAGGAACTGACACAATAGACGTCAGTGATGCAGAAGAAGAATCTTCTAGTGAAGAAGACATTGAAGAATCAACAAAGACAAATATGTTGAAGATTTTTTCTAATATGACTTCCATACCAAAAATGAAGGTACTAAAGTATGAAGGTAACTTGAATATTGATGAGGTAATGGAGTAGATAAATGCTCTTGATAAATACTTTGATTATGAAGATGTTGAGGGAGATAAGTGAGTTAAGTATGCAGCGACTAGACTCAAAGGCCATGGAACTATATGGTGGGATGAAGTAAAAGTTGAACGAAAGAGAAAATAAAAGTCTAAGCTAAATATTGGACATAATGGTAGCAAAATTTCAAGGTAAATTTTTACCTAAGGATTCTCAATTTAATCTTTTCAGATACTTATAAAACCTTAGAAAAAATTCCAAGTCAATTAGAGAATACACTAAAGAGTTTTACAAGATAAATATTAGAGTTGTTAATGCAAAATATGATGCTGAGGAAGTTGCTAGATATATAAACAATTTGAGATTTGACATTCAACATGAAATAAACTTGTTATCTATCAAAATTATTGAGGATGCATATCAATTTTCCTTGAACGCAAAAGAGAATATTGTTTGAAATCAAGTTAAAGAAGTTGAGGAAGGAATCTAGAAAGAGGCAAAGGACAACAGAGTGGAAGAGGAAGAGTCCAGTCAAGGGAAGAAGGAGGAATTTCTAGTAGTCAATCACCATGAGGAAGAGACTATCAACCCATATTTTTCAATTGTGGGAAATTAGGACATATGGCTTTGGAATGTCCTGAGAATTCACCAATATGTGAAAGAGGTGCTCATGTTGTAGAAACAAAGAAGGAAAATGATTATCCAACCACAATTGAAGAAGTTCATAAAGTAGGGGAGTCTTTGTTGATGAAGAGAGTATTAGTTAAAGAAGAGAAGAAATCTAAAGATCCAACCCAAAGGAAAAGTCTATTAAGGACTATGTGTAAATCTAGAGGTAAGTGTTGCAAAGTTGTTATTGGTAGTAGTAGACTAATAACTTAATCTCCACTGAAATGGTAGAGAAATTGAATTTGAAGAAAACAATACACCCTCATATTTACAAGATGTCATGGTTGAAAAAAGGACATCAAGTTTTAGTTAATGAACAATGCAAGGTAGATTTCCAAATTGGAAGGTAAAAGGATGAATTTTTTTGTGAAATTATGCCAATGAATGTTTTCCATGTTTTGTTGGGGAGACTATGGTCATCCATGATAGTAGAAGAAACACATACACTCTTGAGAAATATGGTAAAAAACACACCATGTTGCCTTTACTAGATGAAGAAGCTAAAGATGAAGCAGGTCAAAGTGTATTGCTCATGAGTGGAAATGAGTCATTTCGAGAAGCAAAAATAGAGGAGGTATATTTTTCTCTAATTGGGAAGCCTCATATAATTCTTACAAGAACAAATTTAAATGACTTACCTGGAGAAATTAGAAGAATGTTAAATCAATTTGCTAATAGATTTAATTATAGGATCCACTCTTATAAACAAAGCAAGATATCATCTAACCCTATAAGGAAATGAAGAAGTAAATAGGCAAGTTTAGTAATTGTTAGACAAAGGCCTTATCAAAGAAATTTTGAGTCCTTGTGTTGTACCAACAAAGCTCAGCTTGAACGATGGTGGATGGAGAATGTGCACCAATTCAAGAGCCATCAATAAAATTACAATCAAGTATAGATTTCCATTTCGTGAATTGATGATTTGATTGATTGTTTAAGTGGTGAAAAGTATTTTTCAAAATTTGATTTAAAAGTTTTCTATCATCAAATTCGTATCAAGGAATGAGATGAATGGAAAATTACTTTTAAAACTAATCATTGATTGTATGAATGGTTGGTGATTCCATTTAGTCTTACCCATGCACCTAGTAATTTTATGAGACTAATGAATGAATTCTTGAAGGAATTTATAGGGAAACTTTTTATTATTTATTTTGAGACCAATCCAATCTATAATTGAAAAAAAAAAAAACAAAGGAACAAAAAAAAAAAAAAACAAAAAACAAAAAAACAAAAAACAAAAAACAGAAGACACGTTAACCTATTTTTAAGTACCTTGTAACAAGAGAAATTGTTGATAAATCTAAAGAAATGCACCTTCATGAAGAGTGAGTTGGTGTATTTGTGTTTTGTAATCTTAGAGGAAGGAATGAAGATGGATGTAGACAAAGTAAAATAAATCATTAATTGGCCAATTCCCTGAAATGTTTTGAATTAAGAAGTTTCCATAGGAATGCAAGTTTTTATAGGAAGTTGATTAAAAGATTCAATAGTTTGTGTGCACCCATTGTTGAAACCATTAAAAGAGAATAGTCAACCATTTAAATAGATTGTAGCAGGAGATCAAAACTACAAATTGCTAAAGTAGAGGATTATCAAATAGTCAGTTTTAACATTGCCAAACTTTAGAAATTCATTTCAGTTTGCAATAGATGCAAACATTGTTGTTATTGGATCAATTTTGAGCCAAGAGGGACACCCAAATGCCTACTTCAGAAAAAAATTGAATGTAACTAAGAAAAAATATTCAACCTTTGAAGAGAAGTTGGTAGTATCTTATGCCAAAAGAATTTATCCTATTTACTAATAAGGCTATGAAATTTATAATCATCCAACCCAAAATAAATCATAAACATGTCGAGTGGTTGGAAATTCTAGAAAACTTCACTTTTTTAATTAAGAATATTAGTGGATCATCAGACAATTCCATGTCATAGGATTTGATGAACTTAAAGAAATGTAAAAAATGATGTATATTTCAAGGAAGCCTATACATAATGTGAAAATTTAGTGAGCATGAACACAAATAAATGATCAAATTACATGATTCAATATGGTTTGATGTTTAAAGGAAATAAAATTTGCATTCCTATAGGTTCTATGAGGGATAGTTTAATACAAGAAAAGCATATTGGAGGATTAGTTGGATATTTTGGAACTGATAAAAATTTGGTTCTATTAAGTTCATTTTATTATTGGTCAAGCATGAAAGATAATGTGAAAATATTTATGGAAAGATATAAAGTATGTCAACGCACAAGAGGAAGGAGTTAGAAAATAGGCTTATACATGGCCGACATTATGTTTCGGTCCCCCTTCACCATCCGAACTTTACTGTCGGGGGAGGGTCCGAAATGGGTGGTATTGAAACCCGCCCTCACTGAGACGTGACACATTTTCATGATTTCGCACCCCCCCCCCCACCGCCCCCCACCTAAAACCATTAACCACCTCCCCCTCCCCCCTGAAGAGTTGTTTCTCTACCAAACAATACTACTGTGCTATTTGTTATGCTCCCACCAGTCACCCTTCTCCACGTCATCTGTCTGTTACTCCGCCAATCATATCCGCTCCCTCCAAAATCAATCCGTTAAGTAATTAAATTGCTTAAACATTAATCCAACGGACCTGCACCACCATCAACGGGAAAGCCAAAAAGATTATAAAATCCCTCCTTTCACCCATTCACTGGTTACTGATTTTATACACTTCCATTGGCATTATTCTATTATAGGTGTGCCAATCCAAACTGCAGCAATTTCACCCAGCTGGGGATATTACCTGCTAACTTCCGCTCAAGCCATCACCTCTATTTCCTGTTATCTTGAACCCATTTCTATCTCTGCACACTATAAACCTGTACAATCTAGGTTTCACCAGTGCCGTTAGCTTTATCCAATCATTCCTTTGAAAGACAAGGGACAAGAAGAACCTGTGAGTCCTCTGATCCACCCTCCCATCAACTTTCACCATATTCCTTTGGCAAACAAAGACTATAAAATTCATGAAACCCTCTGTGAATTTGATCTATTTGAAATGTGTTATTGGCTTGAGGACAATTTTATAGATAAATCTGATGATATTCAACCATGGGAATCCAATTTTCCCCATTATATTTTCCCTCATACCCACAACACTCTTGAATTAATCAGAAAATGTCATGCTTGTTATTTACCTAGCCAAAGAGCTATTATTTCCCCCACTGGACAAATTCTATTTGCTATAACTCCCCAAGGTATAGACCAAATAATGCAAGCTCCTACAACAAAGAATGCCACTCCTTTTTCTCCTGAAGCACTTATTGAATTATATTAGAAACTAGACTTTACTAAAAGAGCCAAAACCCTTGAGATTTTATTGACTGAAGATGCCCCATTACCAAGAAAAATCCTCCTTATCCATCCTCTATTTTCCCTGAGAGAGCCAAACAAATTGTTACAGTAATCTCCTACTTCCTTGGCTATTACTTAGATCAGTGGGTAGTTGAGAGAATTATAGGATTTCTTTCCATTTTCTCTGCAAATTCTAAGCCTTGCATCTTGTTCAACTTTAGCCAATTTCTTGCAGATTCTATCCATGAATAGTTTGTCAAATTCCAAATTGAGGATGTATTTAAATATGCTTTTGTGTTAGTGTATATGTTTTTATATTTTCAAGGATACAACCTCAAGCTTGCCTTATGAAATTTGGATGAAGAAGGAAATCGGTAATGAGTCATCTTCTGCACTACGTTGGTAATGAAGGAACAAAAGGAATATTCATACAAACAATTCATAGAAATGTTTGTACATCCAACACTTAGTCTCCTAAGCAGCAGGTCAGAGCCAAGGATCAGTGAAGAAATCAAGAAAATATTGTAGTTATCAGACCAAGTCCAAACAAGGGATTGGTACCTCTATTAGAATTACACAAATCTAAGGATATTTGGATGTGAACATTCTCCTTACAAGCTACCAAAATTCCTCCCAATGAGGATTTTTGCCTTAGAAGATGTTAGGAAAATGCTCAATGTTGATGAGATTCATTTTGTGTCTGCCAAGAAGAAATCTCAATTTAAAATCGAAAGCCAAATAGGGCCTTTTATTCACAACAACAGGGGAAGAAGCAGACAAATTGCTAAAAGAAATGCAGTTCAGTCTCTGTTTCACATGGTCATATTATCCATTAGGGGTCATTTCGAAGTTAAGGGTAGATAGAAAATCTACTGCTCATTTTCATACATCCAGACCAAAGATTAAAAAATATAAAAACCAGCTAGAATGGATTGAGAACACTCTACAAGAGGAAGAGGATCAATTTGTGTCATATTCAATAGTACAAACTCCTATCACACAAGAAATAAAATGAAAAAGGAGCAGGGAAGAAGAGTCACCTTTAGTGACTGAGATTTCCAGTGAAGGCTTCAAATTATGTACAGTAAGAGGACCAAGCTAATTTCCAAACTACACCTAAGCAAGGATTTAGAGCAAGAAGATATTATCACTACCAAAGAGACACCTCTTTCCTCACTAGTAGGTGATCATGCTATACTTTCTCCTACACACCTCGACAGCTTCACAGGATAGGCATCAAGCTATGCAAACCGACACATCTTCCACAAGGGAGAAAGAAAAGAGCATATTTGATATATTCAAAGAGATTAAAATGAAAAATGAGGCCTTGAAGATCAACACATACAATCATTTCTGGAAGCAGACTTCCAGTTCTCAAAGCATATTGTTGTTAGCCTTTGATTCAGAGAAAGGAAAAATGCAAATGACCTTCCTCCAAGTACAGATTCCCCAGCCCAAGGCAACATCAAATTACAAGAAAACATCATTTGAGTTTGATGTGAAAGACATACATCCCATTGACCAAATGGAGATGCACAAGCAGACTGGGAAAATGATTTCATCTACTCTCACTAACACTGCTATGAGTTTGTCTAAATTACAGGTTACATTAGCCAATGTTCAATAACGATTGAAGATGGATAAAATCTCTACACTTACCAAAGACACCAAGATCAAATCTTTGGAGGACTTGGTAATCAAGGTAGGATATGATCCTGGAAATATCAATGTTGCAGAAGATCTCGTAAGAAAGAAGAATACTGACATAGCAGCATTGAGAAAACAGTTGAAATTTCCAACCACTAAAGATCCTCTAGCTAGAGACATTGAAGAAATAGAGTCAATGAAGGCAAACATGATGAAACTCATCATGGAGCAGAATGTATAGTTGAACAAAATGGAAACAGAGATGGAAAAATAATCAAAGAAAAGGAGCAAGCTTCCAGAATTTCCATTGTGCCTTTGCAAGAAATGCCTCTTACAACAATTCTTACAGCTAAAACTTCTACAAAAAACACAGGGACTACAACATATCAATTGGAAAGTGTAACGGAGAATATGTCTCTCCAAATAGAAGAAATCAAAATATTGCAGGCTCAAGTTAATATTCTGCAAGACCACAAGACAAGGCTGCAAATTTCCATGTAGCAGAGCTACAAAGAGCTCAAAACTAGCCCAAGTTAAGGAAATTATCTGGGGCAATATTATTGAAGCAATGGATGAAATCTGTTCTTGTATCCAAATTATATTTTAACATAAAGAGTTAATGGAGAAAACCAAGCAGGCCATTTCCACTATTAACATTGAGTTGGGAGATATGCCTACCATAGCCAACAACATCATCAAATTTCTTAATTTGAAAAACATATATGAATTGGATGATTTTGGAGTAGATGACAAGAAAGAAACAATCTTAGAAGTGAAGAAAGTTCTAACAAAGAAGGATTTGATTATGCAGCTTATAGAAAAATGTCAGAGTTTGGAGGTAGAAGTCTACAGGTTTTTCACAAGAATAGAAGCATTAAATAAGAAAGGTGTGCCTTATCTATTTGTAATTAATGAAAAACTGTTGACTAGGGAATATTATAAGAAAAAGATTCTAGGCATTGCAAAGGATACTGCCAAGTCTTCCCACATTAAAGGTGCTATGATAGGGAGAGCTTTTTTCAAAGCTATTAGCAACATGAGTTTCATCCAGCATGAGATAAAGCATATTTTTGTAGTAAAACCCACATTTCTCGGTATACCGAGGTAGATGAAATCTACCACAAGGCAACAAAAATCACCATTCTAGATGAAGAGTAGTGGGATAAATTGTGTGAATTTCAGGACTAAAGAAAGATCAAATGCACCCAGTGCAACACCCGAATCGTGGCACCTCAACAACGGTTTTCCACCAAAATAGTGCCAGACCTCTAGATCACCTCGCTAAATTCACTTCTTTTTGTCATATTAGTTAGTGCTTTTAGTTTGAAGTTAATAATAGAATGCCATGTTGACGCGGAATTGATTGTAATCTTTTTTGTAAATTTTGTTTAAATACTTCATTCAATCGAAGTATTGAGGGTCGATTCTTGATCATTGTAACTCTTTTTATCAAGCACTATACTTTTCCCACGCTACTGGAGAATCAATTAATACAAAGAATTTCACAAGATACTTGTGTTGCAATTTACTGGTGATGCTTTTCTTATCATAATTTTTGTTTTCATTGTTATTCTCTCCATGTTAATCATCTTAAATATAATTGTAAAATAGGAAATGTGAAAAATAAGATATGTTAATTGAACACCTTATTTGGACTGTGTTTACAATATGTATATCTTCTTCTGAAGTATGATAGAAAATTTCTTAAATGATTTTCAATCACTACTGAAACACACTTTTTCTCCATTTCATTATTCAATTTAAAGATCTAGTAAATGTAACTAGCTTTTCCTGTGATTAATCTTTTAAACATTTGATGCAGAATCCAACTTTATTTGACTCCATAGCCCATTGGAAAGAAAGTAATTTGATCAGATCAACCAACCAAAACAATCAACCAAATTCAAACAAACAACTAAGCCTAATCATAACTAGCCTAAAACCATCTTAAAAAGAAAAGTTAAATCATAAAGAGAGATCCCTCTCTGGAGTTGGCAGGGCTAGATCCTAGCTTCAAAAGTGGTTTTTAAGTTGTCCTCTATCGTCATTCTCCCAAATCTTCAAATTATAAAACGATAACAGGCTACATGCCTGTAAATTATGTTACAATGAGGCTCAAGGGCCTTTTTATTTTTGAACAACAAGGGAAAACCCTAAACAACCAAAATCCTAACACTAGCAGATGGAATGCCAAGAGTTTGTGGGCCTCGTTTGGGTTAGTTGGGAAGCCAACTTCCCAGGGTCGTAACTTGGTCATATTATCTTTTTTTGACACGTACGATACCTCGTTTTAAATATGTCTTCTAGTACTAGAAGATTTGTCACAAGACATTGCCTATGGCCATGGGCCTATTTTGGGCCACAAAAAAACATCATTTAGGGGGTCAAAACTGCTCAAAAAGTTCAGGATATGAAAAAATGCTAAAAATAGTAAATCCTACTATAAACAAGGAAACTAATGAAACCAATTGGAGGTCTAGGTGGAATAGGTGGGTGGCCACCAATATCCACCTGGATCAGTCCTCTATCCTTAGGAAGTAATGGTCCCCATTGTGTGCAAAGCCTCCATGAGGTGAGGAAATTTATGCTGAGGTTGGTCCCTTGTGAACCACTTGCCTTGGTGAAGGATTTGGCCTACATTGACAACTCCATATAGCTGGATCCTCTATTGGAAATTTTTCTTGATATACGTTTCCATGATCTTATCAGTTCTGGCATGTTCCATGCTGTCTCAGTTTAACTCCATTGGTGTGAGTTGTTTTGCAATGTCGGATGTGTTTAGCAATAGTGGAAAGTATGGTCAAAGGTAATCCACATTGAATACTAGGTACAGACCAAGGAATGGTGGAATTTTGAGCTCAAAGGCATTGTCGACTACACCTTGGTTATGGTGTATGGCCCATATCAGAGTCAGTGATGCTTGCGATGGGGCCCAACGAGGCATTCCTTTTAGAGATGTAGCCAAACTTTGTCGCCCACCTGGAACTTATGTGGAATTTGATGTTTATCATTCTGCTACTTTTACTTAGCATTGGATTTGTCCAATATTTCATGGACCTACTAACAGATGTGTTAAATGCACTCGATGAAATTGTTAGCCCTGTTAGCTTCAGACTAGACATGAGTCAAATCTACCTTAGTAGTTGCAAACGGTATGGCCATATCAATGGGTCATATTGGCTAGAATCGCAATCACACTTGAAAGAGGCTATGGCCAGTTGAGATATAGAGAGCCTTGTTGTAGTTGTGATGGACATAAGGGAGGATTTCATCCCATGTGCATGGATTCTTCGAGTTGTACATGCACTGAATGTGTACGATCATCCTTTGACGACCTCTATTTGGCCATCAATTTGAGGGTGGAAAGTTGTGGACTTAGTGAGCTTGGTATCCAACATCGACCAGAGGCTTGACCAAAATGTACTTAGGAACCTGTTGTCTTAATCTGAGATAATGGACTGTGGGATCCCAAAGTGTACCCACACTCGTTCAAAGAAGAGCTTAGCAGTGAATTCTGTTGTGATAATCTTCTTGCAGACTGCCATAATGGTCATCTTGGAGAATCTATCGAAGACTGTGAAAACAAGGTCGTTTCCATGCTTAGTAGAAGGAAGGTCTAACATTTAATCCATGGAGATGGATTCCCAAGGTCGACTAGGAGTAGGAAGAGAAGTATATAGGCCTTGCTTCTTAATGGATGGTTTGGAAATGGCGTAGGTAGTCAAGGATCTGATGTACTTCCCAATATCCAGTCAATGGTTTAGACAATAAAAGTACTTCTACAACACTGTCACTATTTTATCTAACTTGAAATGTCCAATGACCCGAATATAGTGCACCTCCCAAATCATCTTAGCCCGCTCGCTTGAAGGAACACATAGGTGTCCTAGGTAGCATAACGATCCATGCTAGAGGTGAAAATTTGAAACTTGCTTGCCTTCTAGGAGCATCTTGTATGTTTTGTTGAATTTTGGATCACTCTTGTAAAGATGCAGCCACCACACAATCCTGTGCCCACAAGATTTGAGCACAATGGTCAGCGCCATGACCAATGATCGACTGAGGCAGTTTGCATCATTGTTGGTTCTTCCCTTCTTGTGTTTAATGTTTAAATGGAATTGTTGCAGGTATGTGGACCATTTCTAATGGCAATCATTCTGCAACTTCCCCTTTGTCTATATGAACTATAGGGGTTAGTGGTCTATGTGGATGACCGTTTCTTTCCCTAGAATGTAATGCTTCCATTTTCAGCAAGCCTGCATAATGGAATACATCTTTTTGTCATATGTGGGATACTTTCGGGCTGTGTCTAAAAGTGTCTTACTGGAGTATTCCATTGGATGCCCCTGCTAAGTAATAATTTCAGCAATAGCATATTCAGAAGCATATGTCTTGATCCCAAATGGTTGTTACAGGTCTGGTAATGTGAGCATTGGTGCAGAGTAGAGATGATGGTTCAACTTGGGAAATGACTTTTATTGGGATTCAGAACAAAATAACTTTTCTTTCACTCCTCCCTTGGTGACTTGACTTAAAGGCCAGGTGATATGAGATAACCCCAACCTGAACATGTTGTAGAAGTTGGAAAGACCTAGAGAGTTTGTGGATCTTTGTTAGAGTGGTTGGGGTTGTCTAATCCCGAGTGACTTGTGTCTTGGTTAGGTCCACATGCACACCTCACTCATCAATGATGTACCTCAGATATTGAACATGGGTCATACCAAAAGTGCATTTCTCCAAATTGGCACACAACTTGTGTTACTGTGGGGTTTGGAGGACCTATCAAATATGGTAGAGGTTCTCTTCCCAAATCTGGTTGAAGATCAGAATGTCATCCAAATACACCACCAAGAATGAGTTGAAGAGTCTCAATATGTTGTCCATAATCCTCATGAAGGTTGTGGGGGCATTCATCAAACTAAAAGGCATGACCAACCATTCTAAAAGGCCCTCCTTGTATTTGAAGGAAATCTTCCACACATCAGAGGGTTTGATCAGTACCTGGTGATAACTGAACTTCAAGTCAATCTTGTTGACATATTTGTCCCCCCTAAATCTAGTCCAAAAGATAACTAATCGATGGGATTCGATACCTATTCTGAATAGTGATCTTGTTCAACACCCAATAATCAATACAAAGTCTCCAAGTCCCATCCTTCTTCTGAACCAACACAATCAAGCTCGCACATGGTGATGAGCTTGGACTAATGTGCCCTTTCTGCAAAAACTCTTGAATCTGCCTCTTGATTTCATCGTTCTCCATAAAAAAGCATCGATAGATCAATCCATTAGGTAGCGGCATGCCCGAGGTCAGATAAATGGAGTGCTTGACCTGATAGTGTAGTGGTACCCCTATGGGTGAGGTAAAGATGTCCTTGTAATCCTCCACAACCTTGTCTATCTGTTTCTGCCATGCGGAGGAGCCTTGTTTAGAGGTTGTGGCCACAATATTCTTCTTTCCCTGAGGGCGAACCATAAGGAAAATAAATATCCCCATCTAGGAAATGATCTTACTACATTGCTTCGTAGTGAGCAAAAAATGAGGGTAGGCGGTGCTACCTCTGGTATGTCGTACAACTTATTGCCAAAAGTAATAATAACAGTGTGAGGCCTAGACTCATACATAGCATGTCGCTTCCACAAGTAAGGTTGGCCTAATAATAGATCATAAACTTCAAGAGGAGAAACATCACAAAGTACCTCATCTGTGAAGGGCTTGATGTTGTAGGGAAGGCGACACTATTGGCTGACGTGGAGATCTCACCCTTGGTGAAGCCACTCAATGGTGTAATGGTGTGAATGTGGTGTGTTTGGTAGGCCAAACTGCTTCGCAACCTCTATTGAAATGACGTTATTTTGGCTCCTGATGTCAATAATGAACTACATTGGAGAACCCTTCACCCAAATTTGTGAGTGGAAGAGTCCCCCCCCCCTTGGATCTTCGGTCTCATCCTTCTGGATCTTGGTGGTGGCAACAATGGAACTAGGTTGCACATCAATAATGTGCTTCCATTTCTCATTCTCCTTTTCGGTATATGGCTCAAATTCGGAACATGCATATGATTCGAAAGTCTTCAACTCGACCAACAGTGACTACTTGGCTCAACACTCACTTTTGTTTGGAGTGTAGGTTTTAACCCTGTACAGAAATTACCTGCATAAAAATTCTTAAAACACAGAAAATAAACAATGCAAGAGCATAATACATAAAACACATATACACAGAGATTTCCCCTGGATCCCAAAACCGGAAGTACCAGCTTGATTTTTCATTATTTTCCTTTCAATGTTACAATACATATTTATACATGCCAAATCATCCAATACCATGGACCGAAAACCATCGCGTCCAAAACCATGGACATAAAACCATCACGTCCAAAACCATGTGCGAAAACCCTGCCCAAAACGATAGGTAGGTTTGCCCAACCTAATATAGGGTCCAAAAAAAAAAATTCCCCGGGCACTGCCCTAGACCTTGTAGAGTAGGATTAGCTGCCCCATCAAACCCCCCCGCTGCATAATCGGTGTAATGAAGGGGAGGCTCCTGCCCCCGTATAACCCCCTAGTTAACTACATGGGCTAGTCATGGAAAGAATATAACACAACCCAACATTCTCCCGTTTGTTGTTTTCTTTCCATAGGGGGCAACAGGAGAGCTTAGTCATTTATCCAGCCCTTAAATGCCCATTGTTTCTCTACACCAAGAGAACTTCTCAAAGGTCACATATTTTGTCAATGCATCTGCAGTATTCTTCAAAGTGCCCACCTTTACCAGCAACACATTTTGTCTTCTATCATATCCCTCACAAATTGATACTGAACATCAATGTGCTTTGTCTTTGAATGATAAGCAGGGTTCTTTACCAAGAAAATTGCACTTTGGCTATCAAAGTCTATCCTTATAGCTCCCTATACTAACCCCATACTTGAACACAATTTCTGCAACCAAACTACTTCCTTGCTTGCATGAGTGGTTTCCATGTATTTTGCCTCTGTAGTTGATAGTGCCGCCACAGATTGTTTCTTACTCATCCAATTGACAGCACCTCCAAATAGGTTAAACACATACCCACTTGTAGATCTTATCTGATACAGATCTCTAGCCCAGTCTGCATCAACAAAGCCATGAATATCCAACACCCTGTCCAATCCTGGTCTTCCTTGGTAGGACAAACCATAATCACTAGTGCCACGCAAATACCTGAAAACCTGCTTCACTGTTGTCCAATGCGCCTTCCCTTTTGACATAAACCTACTCAATACTCCCACTGCATGTGCAATGTCTGCTATACTACAAACCATTGCATACATCAGACTACTGACTGCATTTGCATATGGAACACGGGACATGTCCTCTTTCTCTTCTTGTGTCTTAGGACACTGTTCGGCAGATAACTTTACACCTATAGGAATTGGAACCTTCACCGGTTTACTATCCTACATATTAAACCTTTGTAGTATTGTCTCAACATAATTCCTCTGGTTTAACCAAAGCTTCCTCTTTGCCCAATCTCTTTTAATTTCCATGCCCAAAATATAGTTTGCAGCACCAAGATCTTTCATGTCGAATTTGGAGGACAATTGGGTCTTCAAATCCTGGATAATTTCTTTGTCATCTCCAACCAGCAAAATATCATCCACATACAAGACCAGATAAATAACACGGTCACCAATTAATTTAAAATACACACAGTGATATGCTTTCCTTCTGGTGAAGCCAAGTCCCCGTATGAATGTATCAAATTTCTAATACCACATCCTTGGTGAACATTTTACCCCATACAGAGACTTCTTTAACTTGCATACCAGTTCTTTCTTACACTTCACCACAAAACCTTTAGGTTGCTTCATGTAGATCTCCTCTTCCAGATCCCCATGAAGAAATGTTGTCCTCACATCCATCTATTCTACCTCAAAATCAAAAGTAGCAGCAACAGATAAAAATAATCTAATAGAAGCTACCTTGGCAACTGGAGAAAAAATATCACCAAAATAAATTCTCGACACCTAGGAATAACCTTTTACTACCAACTGAGCTTTGTATTTGTCCACCTGTCCTTCTGCATTTGTCTTCTTCTTGAACACCCATTTTCTGCCAACGAGTTTCCTTCGAACAGACGACCTCACCAGATCCCAAGCCTCATTTTTGTTCAAAGATGCCATTTTATCAACCATAGCCTCTTTCTAGAGTTTTCCATCCTCTGAATCTACTGCTTTCTTCACAGTTCTAGGATCATCATCGGTAATAGATAAAGCAAAATTTGAACAGAAAGTAGATGGATTATACCTTTCTGGCTGCCTTCTTACTTGAACTAATCATCTCACACCCAGAGTTTGTGGCTCTTCATCTTCTGATTCCTCCTCTACTGTAGAGTTTGATTCTTCCTACTTTAGCTCAAACTCTATCTTCTTAGGTTCCTTTGATGGGACTTCATGTTTAATAACATCTTTCACCTCTCTGAACACCACATCTCGGTTGTACACAACCTTCCTTGTTACTGGGTTCCAAATCTTATAACCCTTTAAACCATCCTTATACCCAATAAAGATGCACTTTTTAGATTTACTATCCAACTTGGCTCTTTTCTCCTTTGGAACATGTACATATGCATCACATCCAAATACCCTCATATGTGAAAGAGAGGGTTTCTTACCAGTCCATACCACTTGTGGAGTCTTATCCTCCAACGTTGATGAAGGTGATCCGTTGACTAGGTAACATGCTGTCTCCACTGCCTCTGCCCAGAATTCCTGTCCTAATGCAACACCACTGAGCATGATTCTTGCCCTTTCCATCAACATCTTGTTCATTATTTATGCAACTCCATTTTTCTCAGGTGTGTATGGAGTAGTCTTCTGCCATGTTATGCCACAATTCTTATAGAATTCTTCAAATTCCTTGCTGCAAAACTCTCCACCGTTATCTAACCTCAACGCCTTTCTCTTCTTCTCTATCTGGTTTTCCACTAGAGCCTTAAATTCTTTAAACCAGTCAAATACTTCAGATTCTTCTTAAGGAAATATATCCATGTATTCCTTGAGAAGTCATCTATAAATGATACATAATACACAAACTTACCCAGTGACAAAACCTTCACAGGTCCAAACACATCGTTGTGCACAAGCACTAATATTTGTTTCGCCCTCTTACCCCCAGAGGGGAAACTCACCTGATTCTGCTTCCCGTATACACAATTTTCATAGAAATGAAAATCGAGAGAGCTATTACTCATACCTTCTACCATACCTTTACCATGAAGTATTCGAAGGCCCTTCTCTCCAATATGTCCAAGCCTTTGATGCCACAACATGGTCTTCTCTCCAAAGACCACTAGATTTTATGCTCCACTTTCAGGAAACATAGAATTGTTGCGCCCATCAACAATAATGCTACCTTGTAGCTTGTACAAAGTTCCAATCCGAACTCCTCACATCAATACTAGTGCTCCCCGAACCATCTTGCAGGTATCCTTCTTGAACACTATTTTTACACCTACATCATCCATCTTTCTTATAGAAATCATATTTCTTCCCAATGCAAGAATATGCAGAACACCCGGAAGTGTTCTAACCCTTCCACCTTGCAACTTCAACTTTATTTTTCCGCGACCAACAATTCTAGCCTTTCTATCATCCCCCAAGAAGACATCACCACCATCATATTTCTCATACTCGTAGAACCACTCTCTATGGGGAGTGAAGTTAAAGGATGCACCTGAGTCAATCAACCATGCCTCATGATCTACATGTGTACTTGAAGAAGCCAGGTATACATCCCCACCTTCATCTGAGGTGGTTTTCGCCTCTACAGAAGGAGCATCATCAGATTCCTTTCCTTGGTCAGGAGGTTTAGATTTACAGTCCCTTTTGTAGTGCCCTTCATTTTTGCATTTCCAGCAAACCACCTTTACAGGTTTTCCTAGAGATTTAGATCTCCCTCTAGATTTAGATCTCCCACTCGATGACTTATTTTTGTTTCTATTCTGGGACCATCCTTTCACAGGCAAGGCATCACCATTCTGGCTCTCCATATTTTTCTGTCTCATCTCCTCCCTCAGTAAGGATGAGACTATTTCATCAAACTGTGAGGCAGTTGCATTGCTACCTATTGCAATAACCATACTATCCCACGAATCTGGTAGAGAACACGACAAACTAATGCACTTATCTTCATCTGAAATTTTAATATCAACAGACAATAACTGACTTACCACAATATTAAATGCATTCGGATGCTCTGTCACTGAGTCTCTATCTTTCATCCTTAGGTTATACAAATTTTTCCGTAGGAACAGTTTATTCACCAGAGACTTAGATTGCTACAAAGTCCATAACTTTTCCCACAAAGCCTTAGTCGTAGCTTCCCTTGATACATTTACCAACACTGAATCTGAGAGACACAATCACATTGTGCTCTTTACTTTCCAATCCAACTTATTCCATTCTTCATCGGACACTCTCGTTGTTTTAGTACCCGAATCTACTGCGATCCATTGATCTTTATCCACCAATAGATCCTCCATCTTGAGTTTCCACAACTCAAAACTCTGACCATTAAATTTCTTGATCTCTATCTTTCCACTACTTGCCATCTTCTTTCACCACCAGAATCGATCCCACTGATCTCCCACTGAACAGGGTCTACCATCGAGCAAAACCCCTCAGCGAGAAAGGCATCCCCTTAAAGCCAAAATAGCTCTGATACCAAATGTAGGTTTTAACCCCGTATAGAAATTACTTGCATACAAATTCTTAAAACAGAGAAAATAAACAATGTGAGAGCATAACACATAAAACACATATACATAGAGATTTTCTCCTAGATCCCAAAACTGGGACTACCAGCTTGATTTTTCATTATTTTCCTTTCAATGTAACAATACATAGTTATACATGTTGAAGCATCCAATACCATGGACTGAAAACAATCACGTCCAAAATCATGGACCGAAAACCATCGCATCCAAAACCATGTGTGAAAATCATGCACAAAACCATAGGTAGGTCTGCCCAACCGAATATAGGGTCCAAAATTCTTTTTCCCCGGGGCACTACCCTGGACCTCGTAGAGGTGGGATACCTGCCCCTCTCAAACCCCCCCGCTGTGTAATCAGAACAATGAAGGGGGGGCTCCGCATCCCCTCTAAGCCCTCGATTATCTACATGGGCTAGTCATGGAAATAATATAACACAACCCAACATCGAGTGGGGCTCTTATGGAACTCACACCATTTCCCTATGCCCTTATTTGTCTTTGTGGTGTTTTTATTTCCTTGTGTCTTTGGCGGGTTTTCATGGGTTTCCTTGACTTGTCTTTATTATTTGCTCTATGATTTGGGGGTGCCTTTCCCTTGCTTCATATTTGTATATCCAAACTCTCACTTCTTCTATTTAAATTTCTACTCGATCTTGACAGTATATCGATAGGAAACGCTAAGTGAGGATATTTCCATGAAATCCATCTCATCCTGGATGTACTTATGTAGACAGTTGTAGTACTTGAGTACCAAATGCCACACAGAATCCTTGATACACAGCTTCGTGCGAAGGGTATGGAAAACATTTATGAAATTTGTCACATCTTGGTCCCTTCCCTATCATAGTGTGGTCAACTTTATGTATTTATATTCATAGCCCTTGACAAGGTAATATTATTCCTTGAGGGAATCTCATAAAGAATTCCAAGTGGTGGTTGAAAATAGTGAGGATTCCCTCTCATCCTTTTGTTCATAGTAGGTTTCCCACTAGTCCTTGACATGTGGGGTGACTTCGAGGACTACAATGTTAATCATTTCCCAATTGGAAAAGTCATGAACTGAAAAGATACCCTTCCAACATATTTAACCATCTATCTATGGCGTCTGCATCTATCTGGCCTTCAAATATGGGAATGTCAAAGTTAATTTGTACCTTAAAAGGTGTGGCGCCTCCATAGTGGCTGCTGGATGAAGATGTGTCACCTTTGGGTAGTTGTTGAAGGATCTGGGAAACATTATCTGTCATCGTACTCCTTTGTCACTCGAGGGCTTCCTCGAGAAATATTTCGAAATGATATCCTGCCCCCTTGTCTTTATTTTCTTCTACCATGGGAGGTCATCGGGGTTTGCAAGGTTGGTCTCACAAAGGTTCAACCAATTCGAGCCCTAACTCTTTATACCCTAAGCTCGTTGGGGACATGTAAAGAAAAATAGAGAAAGAGAAAACTAATATGATACCATTGATATGTACTTATGCAAGAACACAAAAAATACAAATATACACATAAACACAGAGATGCAGCAAAAATAAAACTTCATTTCATTAATATTAAAGAACTAAAATATGCTGAGATACAAAAATGAAAACAAACTATCTTGGTCAAGTGTAGCTTATCTCTAAGAAGAGATTTGGTGGCGACATTCCTATCAACTATGTTACAATGATGCTCAAGAGCCTTTTTATTATTGAGCAATAAGGGAAAACCTTAAACAATGAAAACCCTAACCCTAGGAGACGGAACACCAAGAGTTTGTGGGACCCGTTGGGGTTAGTTGGGAAACCAACTTCCCAGGTTGCTAACTTAGTCATATTATCTTTATTTTTCACGTATGATACCTCGTTGGAAACATATCTCTGAGTACCTAAAAAAAAAATATTGTTTAGGGAGTCAAAACTACTGAGGAATTTCAGGACCCAAAAAACTGCTAAAAATAGTAAATGCTGCTATAAAAAAGGAAACTAATGAAACTGACTAGAGGTCTAGCTGAAATAGGTGGGTGGCCACCAATATCCACCTCTATCATCAATAGAACACAATTACAAATGTTTAGGATCGCCAGACCGGGGAATTAAACATTGTTGAAAGCTATCCAATGTGAGACCCGATCCATACTATCTGGCTTTAAAAGTCATCTGACTCCTCGAAGGTAATCACATTATTTGAAATCATTGAGCACTGGGATACCCCAAACATAAAATTACCCTAGATCAAGTACTATCATGGACCCATCGCAAATATGGAAATCAATGTTTAAACTTGTTAAACTTTTATTGGGCATAATTTCCAACATTCGGGTTGTGTAGACATTTGGGCCTCGAAAGTTGTCTAAATCCAAAGATACAACAATTCTTTAAAAATACATCCAACCTTAAAACCTAAGATATAATACCTCATCGAGAATCAATCTTGTAACAAAAGAGATCCAACCTTGAAGAAAAATTGTAAAAATCTCGGGATACTGGAAAAAAAAAATAGAGGATCTGTCTATGCAAGATAAGAAATATGGTCACATCCAAGGCACATTGTTTCCTTCAAAACTATCATATGGTCATATCATGCTTCATGGTTATTATTGGTAACAACTGATTTTTTTTGTCCCACAATGGATTTTTTCTCAAAATATTTCACCAGCGTACCACTACATGCTTTAGTTATTTTGTTGTTGTTGCCATCAATCTTGCGGTCAACTTCAACCACCCAACAAGGGAAAATTCTATGATTTCCTACATCATAACACATAATTTCCATCAAACTCATCATAATGGATTGCAATAAATTTGAATCATACCTCATGAATAATTTATTCATGAAGTGACACAGAATTCTCCTTCAAGTCCTATCTTAGCAAACTAGGTTAGCTCATAAATAAACCATCATAAATCAAAATATTGTATTTAGATTTGTAATTTAAAGGTTAAAAAATCAATGAAATTTCTCTACTTAAATTACTTTTTTCCCTACTTTCTTTACACACACTCAATTGGTAGCCCATTTGGAAAGAACCTAGTGCCCTCTCTTCGCTTTGACCATGTACACACGTTGGATTGGTTTTCAACCTGGCAAGCACTCAGTGCCTTCTCTTCACTTTGACCATGTACACACACTGGATTGGTCTAGTGCCTTATCTTCTCTTCTCTTTGACTCCCACTCCAAGTCAATAATATAATATATATATATATATATATAATAATATATAATATATATATATATTATATATATATATATTATATATATATATAGATGGATAGACAGATAGATATAATCCCTTTCGCTACGTTGAGAATACGGCCACCACCATCCAGGTAGTATACTGTCAATAGGATGATGTAATCGTTACTATTCATAGGTTCCTTTCCACCTAAACAGGTACAAACAGTCCCATATTTTCCTAGCCCAAACATAGGCCCTCACCAACCCACACATAAAACTTTACACATAGGTTTAGATAGTCCCGTACCTGCCTGTCCAAAACACATTACACAACACACACATACACACATGGTAAAATACAATGCACATAATATAGATTTACCCTATTCCCATGCATAATACATGCACATGTACAACATAAACAAATATACATATAACATATCACGTTACACAATATCAAAATAATCCATAGACCACCTTGTCTCTATGCATATGAACTAGGTCATACTACCTGATTTGTTTTTCCCATGTTCTTAACCTTGACATGGGCACAATGTAAGATTTATGTTCACATAATTATAAATTAGTAGAATTTTCTTTCTACCCAATAAATTTGTCATGATAGTGGGAATATTTTTATGCCATCCATATCATGAATTAAATTTTGAGCAGTCACCATTTCATTCGACTGATCTCTGGCAGTCCTCTCAAACACAATGGAATTCACACACACACACACACACACACACATATTAGCATGGTCATGTATTCAAATTACCACCATCCATTAGTATAATCATGCATGCATCATACAAGTATCCATCAGTATAATCATGTATGCAAGATATAAGTGCACATGCAAGTATAGTCAAGGGTTAAGAAAACTCCCTTCTAGCCATTTTCCTCACTACACATATCTCTGTACATTATTCACATGGACTCAACCAACCCATTAGGTTGTTACATTACTTAATCATGGCCATAGTAGCCATTATCTTGTGCCAAATAAATTTGGGGTATAGATTACTCCATGATTATGGCCAAGCCTTACTTATGTAACCCTTTCACTTTGTGATTGCTTTCATTTTTACTTGTTATTTTGTTCATTTCCATTTCCCAATAGCATTCCATTTTACCTATAACTTTACTTGGCATGTTTTCCTTCATGTCTATCAAGCACTTCCCTTTTTCAGGCTTTCATGGCCTTCCTTCCACTCCAACTTCCTTATTTAGAGGTCCCTAAGCATGCAATTCAAATTTTAAAAATTGAAAACCAATGCAAGAGGAAAAATAAAGGAAATCATTGCAAAAGGACATGAATTTTACATTAACAATCATTCACAAAAACCACAAGTAAAACAACAACATAAACAAAACCAAAAAAACATGATAACCAAGAGAAACAACCATCATGGCCATGCACAAGTCTAAGATTGGAATGATATCAATCCACAATGTCAAGAGATTAAAGCCACATCACATAAGCATTAAATAAAGTAGTACCTAAAAATCAACCCAATTTACACGAGTCCATCATTCATGGCACTCTCAGCCATCATATCAGCATGCATATGTATACATATACACATATATTCATATGCCACATTTGTTCAAGACTTATTTACAAGGCTAGCAACAAACTTAAAGTATTATATTCTCAAAAAGTTCACAGGGGACCTTTTCAACTTATATATGTGTGTGTCAAGGAGCTTGAGGGAGTTTCCCCACCTCCTTCTCAGTATCCTGCATTGTTGATTTGTGTCATTGTGCCTCATAGGAGCTATTATCTTCTTTCTTCTTCATTTTGTGGGGACAATCCCTTTTCTAATGTTATTCTCCACAGTTTTAACTAGAGAACATCTTCTTCTCCCTTTCAGCCTCATGATGTCTCTTCAAGATATTACCATTCTTCATTTTTGAGGATTTAGCTTGGTATGCCATCTCTAACAGCTACTTTTGCATCCCAACCTCCTACTTAGCCAGTTCTTGTTGCTTATTGGTGAGTTTTCTAAGATCTTCGCTATAGATATTCAACTCATCTTCAAAGCCTTTAAGCTCAACCTCCAGATTCCTAAAGGTTCTTTTCCAAATTTGATGTTATCCTTTAAAGTCCCTATGAAGGCATTAATACTATTCTCCAATGGAATACCACTTACCCCTATATTCAATTTTTGGAAGTCCTCAATGTGCTCCACTATTTAACCCTTTTGTTTGAGATTTATCAATTGGCTAAATAAGGTGTTCTCTTTCTATCCTCATAATGTGCTATCATTTCCTCCGTAAAAATTGACCAAGTGACAATTCTTTTATGAGATAAAATACATCGTTACCATACAAACTGATTGGGTTCTAAATATAAAGTTGCAATGCGTATATTTTGAGTGTTTTGCACATTATGGAGATCAAAACATTTCTCCATCTATAGTATCCATGTTACGGGATCCTTGCCATCAAAATTTCTTGTATAAATCTTTGAAATATGGTGGGTCTTCAATCCAACATTAGAGTCTATGAAATCATGATTAAAATTTCTTTTGTTCTCATCATGAGTTTTCTCTACTACCTTTTCGCCATTGGGAAGCATTTCCTGCAACAACTTTTCCAAACCTCCCTTCAAACCTTCCATGTCTTTCTTCAAATATTCATTGTTGTCTTTCAGTTTTTGTTCTATCCCATTGATGCCAGCTTTAAGAACTTCCATGTCTTCTTTTAAACCATTCTTTAAAACCATCCATCTTAACTTCCATTTCATTTTTTGTTACTCTTTGTTAGAGCGAAATTTGTTGCACTTGGTCTCATAATTTTGATATATCATGTTGCATTTATTCTTCTTCTTCATGCATCATAATAAAAATTTTGGGTTACTTACTAGGTGTTTTCATTTTCTTACTTTGGGTCATCAAATAATGATATTTATGCTTCACTATACCCTTTTAATCACTTAAAACTATCTTTTCAAACAAAACTTATGCAAATTGTTTAAAAAATACACACCATTTTCTCGCTTTGTAGGAGCTCGATATTGACTCAGTTGTTCTATGTAATTTCGGATCTCCAAGGTCTGAAATTTCATCTTGAGGTAATCCTCTAAGTCCTCTTTCCAACCCTATGAGTCGGATCAAGATTCAATTGTACAAGAAATAGTTATGCCCAATCTCCCATGATGACCTAATTATAGACTGGTTCAGTAGATCGAACTTGTACGAATTTCCATGTGTCACTGTTTCAACATTTGACCCTTAAAATGATTCCCAAGAAACCAAAGTACCCCCTCTTTCTGTCACTTATTACGAAATTGGAATCCTACGCTCGGAGTGAAAGTTATGACTATTTTCCCAAGGTCACCTGTTTGATATGGAATTCAGGAGCCTAGAAAAACCATAACTTCCTCAGTTCATATCTCTGAAAAAAAGCTAGAAGAGATCTAAAATTGGGACATGAGGTTCATCAAGCTTTCGACTCAAATGGGTTGTAATTTCATCTTCTAAAGCTTCGTAGAACACAAGTTATAGTGAAAATTCCACAATGACCTATTTGCAACAGTGAAACCCTAGAATCCAAAGCTTTGATACCAAATGTTATGCAACCAGCTCACAAAATAGAAGAAGATTTAGATCAACGACTTCAAAATAAGCCTCTTTGAGGGGGGGACCTCCTTTACATTACACAAATTAACAATCCTTAGATGATACAAATGACAAGGCCTCCTTTATATATTAGGAGTCTAAGGGGTCATAATATAATCAAAGCCTACGTAACAATAATATTGTAAGGGCACAATAATAACAATAGTGGGCTTCTGTGGGGCATAGTAATAACAATATGGGGATTACATGGGTACACCAATACAATAAGGGGTTTGCACTAATAACAATAAGGGGATACACTAGTAGTATAGGGACCTAATAGTGCAGATCATGTTGTGTGTGGTTGAGCGATTGTATTAGTCTCAATGACAAGTGACTCACTCACAGGTGGAGCATCGGTGCTACTACCAATGTTGGCCTAAACCATAGTCATAGCATGAGGATTGAACTCTACCAAAATTCCTCTTAAATAAAGATGTTTTTTATAAAGGATGAGATAACTAAATCATAAACACATAAATGGGATAATTAAATGAGTTTCTCACCCCATATAGATAAAGTTGTTACAACACATTTCTAATTTCTCCTTTTATGTCATGTGTCTTAGGCTCCATCAGAACTAAAGAATTAAGTTGCTTGTTTTCTTTGATAATAAGCTTCCTTATTGCTTGCATTAGATTAATGGACATAAAAATTGCATTATCAGTAACATCTTCCTCATGAGCATCTATGGACTTCTCTAAGGCTGGTGCCTTCCCATTATCACCATGTTTATCAACTAAGTGTAATTTGCAATTCATCCATAATTAATAATCATTATATTAATAATAAACCCACTATCGACTTATGTCTAAATTTATATAGAAACTTCACGTAGCAAATGACAACCATAACATACAATAACATTGCTTACACTTTGGGTAAAATTGAATACATATTTCCCCCATAATAGCAATATTTGTATTTATTCTATTCAAATTGTCATCAATGAGCAACTTTTCCCCTGAAACTACTGATTTAATGGCACATACATGTAGAGTCTCATGATTTTTTTGTTTTTGACACCATTTCCATCCATTTTTCCTCTTTTTATCATTGCTATCAACTCAAATTATAGATTTTGACATGGTAAGGTACTCAGACTTCTTATTTTTCATATTTATTAATGTGCCTTATTATTAAGTTAAAATATTATAATAGCTACAAAATTAACACGATTCTGCAGTTATTTCATGATTCCGCAACTATCTCCATGGTTTGTCAGATTGCAGTACGGCAGCCAAGCAAAGAAGCACATGGGCAGATGAGGATTGTTCTCCTCATGGATCTCCTTCTATTCACCCAAGCCAAATCATCTAGGAAATCTCCCAGTGGTGCAGTCAAAGAAGTAGGTCAATACGTGGATAAACATAGTAGCGAAAGTTCGAATAGATCACAACTCTTTGATTTTCTTTCCAAATAGAAAATCGTCAAGAAATGTTATTTCTCTATTATAATATTAGAATTCATATTAGGATTGTTTGAATTTTTTAAGGCATAAAAGTCTCAATTTGTTGAGCACGAATTCTATATATATAACTCTATAAATAGAAATCCAGGATGCATATATGTAATATTTAATTGACAATTTGAAGTTTCATAACTTTGTTCTTTTTAATTGAAGAAGTATTCTCATCGATCTCATGCACAGTTAATAGTTGAATTAAAGTATTAAAACCCTATTTTTTTATGGAAGGACCCTATAGATAGTCAAGGTTCTTTCTTTTATTTTTAGCTTTGTTCATTTTGTTTTCATTATTTCCAGAATTGCATTATCACAACTTCAATTTCTTTGTAATTACTTGTTTACAGACTTTCCTTTGTTGTCTTTCAATTTCAAATCATTTGTATGCTTTCTAAAATAGGACTATGTACATAATCTTCTTCTTTTTATAGCAAATATATTTGATTATATCACATTCCTTCTACTTTGTTTTTCTTAATTCAAGTAGAATTGTTAATTACAATATGTAGATCTTTACATAGATTGATTTATAAATTTATTCTTAAACAAAAGTGATTCTTTGTAGAGCATAAATAATTGTCTTTATAGAACATAAGTAATTTAGTTATGGATTCCATAATAACTTTATTTTTAGTTCTTTTCAAAAACACAATTTACCTTAAATATGTATTCATAGAATTTACAAAGTAGTTTTTCTTTTCCATCACCTTGCATAGTAATTCTTTTGAAACTAATAATAGTCAATTAAACAGGATCATGATGGCTTGTCTTACTTTCCTTTTCAAGAGTTGATTGCAGGAATTTAATTGTAAATCTTCAATTTCATTAGGAACATAGGAATAAAGAAAATCCTTAAAACAAACACAATCATCATCTTAATAAACTAAAAATGGATTCTAGCATATATAGTGCACTTGCACTTCACAAGTTTACCAACTCCGGTCGATAATTTATGTAAGAAACTTAACATTGAATTGACTAAACATTTTGGCGATGTTTCCGAGGAAGTGTAAATAGAAGTCTTGATTTATTTTAAATAAATAAAAAACCATGATATGTATAGGGAAAGAGACTCTAGGGGTAGGTTTGTAGGTAGAGGAAGGAGATTAATTCTAACAACATCACTTACTCCACCACAACCTCGTAGTGTTACACCGTCGACACAAACTCAAATTCCATCCATAACAAACCAACATAAACTTCCCAAGGTATTAAGATATGAAATCCAACATAGAGATGCACCAGCTACATCAACAGAAGCCATGATAGAAGAAGATCTCATATCCCGACAACAAGAATAATTTTCTTATCTTCAACTGGAGAACAACTTCTAGCTCAAGAGTTGGAAGTTCCTACTGAATAAGAGGAAGAAGAAACCTACTTCACACCATTGATAGAAGAACCATAGGAGCTAGAGGAGGTTGAAAACCCAATCTTATAACCAGAATCAGAACCCTATATTAGTTCTAAATAATCTACAATGGCCAGAAAAGGGGAAGGAGAGGTACATAATTTTAATGGTCAACAACATAGGATTGGAGGGGGAAGACAAGGTGGAATGCAAGGTGAAAGAGGAGTTGGAAGAAATAGATGAAGAGGAAGAGGAAGAGGAGATAATATAAATCCAGAACCCTTTGGATTTCCAATCCTCAATGAAGATACACCTGTAACGATGAAAAATATCTCACCCTCTATCCTTCCAAACTTTCATGGATTAAGGAGTGAAGATCCTGAGATATTTCTATTTGAATTTGAAGTCTTTTGTAGATCATATGATTATCTACATGATGCTTAAAAGTTGAAATTATTTCGTGCAAGCCTTAAAGATGTAGCATTAAAATGGTTTATGGGTTTAGGAATAAACTACATAAGAACATGAGAAAAAACCACATTCTTAGATAAATATAAGGATTATTGTATGCCCCATAACATTAAATATGAAGTCCTTAAAATGACACAAAAAGAAGATGAAAAACTTGAAGATTTCATTGAAATATTTGCTTATAGTGTAAAAAGGGAAAAAATGAATAATCTAGATGAGGAAACTTTGAAAGCTCTCTTAATGAAATCAATTAGAGATAAGTGGATTGATATTCTCAATCTAATGGGTAAGGGAGACATTTCTCAGTTATCACTAGGAGAAATTTGTGAGTTGTGCATACACATTTCAAGAGGCAAAGAAAGAACTGGGAAAAATCCAAGAGAACCTCTTCTATCAAGGATTAATAAATCTGCAGTTGAGGCTGTAAGTAGAGTAGAATTAGGAAATTTGCTTGATAATTTTAAAATAGATATTTTAGGGAGTCGTAGTGAACAAATTGACACCCTTAAAATACAAAACTAGCAAAAAGCTGAAGATGTTGCATTGTACATTTTTTGTCCTAAGTGCAGAAAGAAACATGCCTTGAGAGAATGTCCTCTTGATTTAAAAAGTATAGAAACTTGTTTTGTTTGTGCGAAAAAACATGATACAAAAGAATTTCCCTCAATACGAGGTCTTAAAGGTGTTTATTAAGAAGAAGGCATACCAAATCAGGTAGATCCTCTACGTTTTATTACTAAAAGACTTTGGCAGAATCCATAGCCAAATACAGCTCAAGGTTTTAATACTCAACCATTTATACAATCTTCACTAAGTATTTGGACTGCCCCAATGCCTTGGAAATATTGGCGACAACCTTGGTCACAAGGATGTTAAAATCCTTATGGAAAATTTCCTCAATATCCTCAATATCCTCAATTTCCACAATTCCAACACTCATATCCTGCTTTTCCAACACAATATTATCCCCAACCTGTTCAACAAACTCAACCTCACAATGTGAATACACAATTTTCATTACCATTTCCTCAAAGACCAAATCAATTGCCTGCCCAACCACTTCCAAATCCAAATAATAATAAAAATTCACAACCTGTTTACAATGTGGAAGGACAAAATTTTCAAACCTACATGATAACTCCACTAGATATAAATAATGTTCAACTT
>APFE030369114.1:1133-37626 GCA_000404065.3 Pinus taeda
CTCTTCCTCTCCGCCTGAATGTTGTCCCACCACAAGGACGCATGTCCTTTCAGTTTGGTGGCGGCGAACTTCACTTGTTTGTCCTCACTGGTTTCCTCAAACTCAAAATATTTATTTACTTCACTCAACTAATCTAGTAACACATCTGCAGACAAACTTCCGTCATAAGTGGGTAACTCATGTCTTGGCTTATGACTGGACAACAAAAATGACTTTAATAATCGAAGTTCCGGTGTCGCCCCTTCAAACTCGTCCTCTGGTTCAGCCACTTCTTCATCACTTTCATCTGCTGGGTCTCTCCTTCCCCCAGCCTCCACCACTGTCAATCTTTCATGCAAAACGCGAATCTCTTCACGAAGTCCCTCTTCTGCTATCCTACGGACCACTCTTCCCCTTCCTCTTCCTCTTCCTCTTCTGTCAACCTCCATTTGTTCATATTCAACAAACTTGGCTCTGACACCACTTTTGATGGCCTCCCGCCTTTCCAACGCGGCTTAAGTGATTAGACTGTACGCATTCAATGTGACAGACGTTGGACTTTATTGTTGATGTACGCTCCTCCTGATATTTTCGGGGTTCTACCTTGTGGTACCGGTTATGGCTTGCCACCTGCCGGTCTCCCTTGTCAGGTCACTCCGCCTTTTGTCAACCCTAGACTTGTTTGCTTACCATTTTTGCTTATTCACTGTGTTAAACCTCAGCTCCGCTCTGTGGGGTTTATCTGCGCCTCCGCCGTCTGGTTCTAGCACTGTATTCTGTGGATGCTTTCGGCCTTCCGCCGCTCTGAAAGTTGGGTTACAATGACTGTGGCAACGCCGTCCGCGCCTGCACTGTAATAATATTTTGGTTTGTTGTTCGTTAAATGTTCTCTGCTAATTAAACGTTGTTTCTCGCCTGTTAATTTGTGGGTTTAACTTGTGACAGGGTCCCCGTCAATCTGTTGCATTTCAACTCTGCTACTAAGGTAGGCTATGGTTCCATGCTAAACTTGGTTTCCACTTCTCCTTCAGACCCTAACACCCTCGCTCCTTGTCTTCAGGGTTATAGTGATCGTTTTGCTTTACGATGTTGCCTCCTCAACTCCAGGTGAGATCCCGTGTTTCATAACTCATTCATTTGCTGTTTTTAATAGTTGTTTCGTGGTTGCAATTGATATTAACCTGCCTCCACTCCGTTTGCAGGTTGCTCGAGGTAGCTGGCCGCCGTTGCTTTGCACTCTCTGCGGTCTCTGGCAATCGTTCGAACCCTCCCAATCCTTTTCTACGAGTAGGGTCTTTCCGTGTTGGCTTGATTGTAAATCTGTAGAGGTTTTAAGAACTCTGTTTGCAATAGTTATAGTCACCTGAGCGGTGAACGAAACAAGGCTTCTCTCGGCCGTTGTAACTCTTTTGTTCGATTTTGTAATATTTATATTTTTGTATTAAAACCCTCAGCCGCACAGAACTTGTTCTGGTGCCCTCTCGCTGTTATAGTTCTTTGGGTTCTAGTCTGTTATATCTTTATCTGTGTAAAAAAACTCTGTTTCGGAGGAAATCGCTCTGGTGGAGCGTTAAACGCTCAGAACTCTTTATGTGCCTCGATTATATAAACATGGGACTGTTTTGGGTTTTCAATCCAGCATTTACTTTAGCTGTAAATAACGTTTTGGTTTTTCATTCCAGCATTTACATTAGCTGTAAATAATGTGAGGTTTTGTGTTTCGTTACCTGCTTGATTGTCTGCGGTCGTAATTATTCGCCTTTCTTTGGCTGGAAGTAGTCTTTGTAGCAGCGCCCTGCTCTCCTTGTTAATTGCTTACTGTCTTTGTTATTTCAACATATTTTAGTTACACAGAATATATATCAATGCATGAAATTAATTTGTTACAGTGGTGCTTCAATTGATAAAAACAAGTTTTATTCCAAAGGACTGCAATTTCTTTCTCTGTTTGAGGAATCCTTTTCCTGTCTTTTTTTCGCCTCTTTAACATCTCATAGGCACAACTGCTCTCTTTTCCGGTTGAACTGCCCAACCAGAATTCTTGCAACTGTCCACCAGTTTCTTTTACAAACTGTTGATTAACCATTAACTGTTTCCTAACTAAAACAATTCATAGTTTGTAGCTTCTATGATTCTAATGAACCTCAGGTAAAAATGCTAATTTACTGTTAACTAATTCCTAATAAAAAAAACAGTTCACAATTTGTAATTGCTATGGTCCTAACGACCTTCTGGAAAATAAAACAAATAATAAAGAAAAGTAAAATAACCGACAAGTCTAATAACCTATCCAGCTATGCATGTAGGATTTGTTCTTGTTCTCTCCACGAGACCGTCAACCACCTTCTGTCTCCTCGGAGCTGGATGCTCCTACATCAATATCAAATTATATCTATATATATATATATATATATATATTTATATATATATTATATATATATATATATTAATATTATATATATATATATATATATAATATATATATATATATCTATATTAATAAACAAAAAAACTACATGATGATGATGTGCAAAAAAGTAACAATAGTGATATTACTACCATATGGCTCTTGTTATAATATTATTTAATTATTTTTTAAACAAAATTAAATCTAATTAAGAATCGACCCCAATTTTAAATAAAAACAATTTTTCAATTAAAGAAATTATATTCTATCTATTCAAAATTCAATTTGAACATGCAACCATAATTGACCCTGTATCTATTTATAAACATGACCTACATTTTCCTAACTTTTCATAGACTACATTTCGGCAACCTAAATGAAACGAGACGTAACTTTGTTAGTCTTACATTTACAACCACCTAAATTAAACTTAAACTTACTTTGTGTGGCACATCAAATTCAACAAATGTACAACCCTCCCAACAAGCGTGCTCATAGACTCATTAAAGTTCATACACTCAAGGCATAATGTATTATTGATAATGAAGCTTACAAAGAGTTGGAATGATTTCCTTAGATGCCCAAACAAATTTAACAACTTGTAATAACAAAGGTTATAAGAGCATCAAAGAAAAGGATAAAAAGGACTCTTGTGTTTTATTTTTTTATATACATTGAAGCTCATAGACTTAAGGCACAAGCCACAACATATTATTTGATAATGAAGTTGACAAAAAAAAAGTCCTAATTTCAAAGAACACAACTAAAGCTAAAGTTAAAACCATTAGGGAAAACAAAGCAAAATCAAAACAAGAATCTAATCACAAAATAAGAGCTTCTATAAAAGCAGCATGAGTAGACCCCAAGAAAAAGAGCTCCACGATAACCTAAGATACAAAAAAATAGAAAAATAAAATAAAATAACAAGAGCCAAGGTATAGTGAGATTATTTCTTGAGCTTGGTTGAATATTAGGGGAGGGAGGCCAACAGTTGTGTGGCCTCCCTGCGTGGCCCAATTTAGACACCTTGCAGATCTAATTGGTTGTACAACATGCGTCACCCACCTGTCTCCACATGTTACCTTCCCGGACATGGACCCAAACTTCCGTTTTGGCATGAACTAGGGTTTTGTTGTTAGCGATTAGGGTGACCGTGTTTCATTCTCATTCATTTTTGTCCAGGCCCGAAAGTTGCTCGTTCTACTCCACTGGTATTTGTCTGTGAGCGACACCTGTATTTGTGTGTGAGATGTTGGTTAATGGTGAGGTGAGGGAGGGTTTATCGGTTGTTATAGCATCGTGTTTGGCTGTTGCGTTGTGTTGTTCGACTACTACAGTGTGTTGTTCGGCCGTAGAGGTGGGGTGTGGGCGCAGTAAAGGGTTTTGACCCTTAGGTGGCATTGCGTTGTTGCAGGTTGTACGTCACCAAATGTGGTTGGGTTTCAGATGGACATTTGTTCACAGTCTCTCGTTCGCTCAACCCTATTTGACCTGACACTGGACAACATAGTTGGCTTGCTGCAGCAAACATTTGGAGCTTGGCGTCGTTGTTTCTTGGCAGGATTCTTCATCCTGGAAACCATACCTACAACCGTGTTTGTCAACACATCTATTTTCTCGGTATTCACACCATTCATCTTCTTTGTGTTAATCTTTGGCCTTTTGTGCCTTCTATGGAGTATTTGTGGCTTAGTTTGAAAACCAAATTGGGGTTTATGCATTGGTTAGGTTTTTTGGTGGCTTGTGTTGCCTTCTATGAATGTATGGAGTATGTGTGGCTTCTATTCGTGGTTTTTGTGACTTAATTGGTGGCTTTTGTGGCTTAGGTTAAAAAAAAATTGGGGTTTTTGCATTAATTGGGTTTTTTGGTGGCTTGTTTCCCTTCTGTGATTGTTTGGAGTATATGTGGCTTCAGTTTGTGGCTTTTGTGGCTTAATTGGTGACTTTTGTGGCTTAGGTTGAAAAAGAATTAGGTTTTTTGCAATGGTTGCGTTTTTTGGTGGCTTGCTTGCCTTCTATGAATGTACAGAGTATTTTTGGCTTCAATTCGTAGCTTAGGTTGAAAAAATTTTGGTTTATGCACTGGTTGGGTTTTTTGGTTGCTTGTTTGCCTTCTGTGAATATATGGAGTATCTGTGGCTTCAATTCATGTCTTTTGTGGCTTAGGTTGAAAAAACAATTGGGTTTTTTGCACTAATTGGGTTTTTCGGTGGCTTGTTTTCCTTCTATGAATGTATGGAGTATATGTGGCTTCAATTCGTGTCTTCTATGGTTTAGGTTGGAAACCAAATTGGGGCTTTTGCACTGGTTGGGTTTTTCGATGGCTTGTTTTCCTTCTATGAATGTATGGAGTATCTATGGCTTCTGTGGCTTATGTTAATTTTTTTTGGGGGGTTTATACAATGGTTGGGTTTTTCGGTGGCTTGTTTGCCTTCTGTGAATGTATGGAGTATTTGTGGCTTAATTGGTGGCTTATTTGGCTTAGGTTGAAAAAGAAAATGGGTCTTTGCACTAGTTGGGTTTTTCAGTGGCTTGTATTCCTTCTGTGAATGTATGGAGTATTTGTGGCTTTAATTCATGGCTTTTGTGGTTTGGGTTAAGAAATAAGTTTGTTGTTTCTAACATGGGAAATCCAACTTCATTGTTGCTACTCCCTTAATGCATATCGACTCTCCTTAGATATCACACTTTTGAAATATACGCAATACGACCTTAAAATTACACTGAACATTAATTAATCCAACCTAGCCTTCCCCCTTCAACGTTATCGTATCATTCAAAACTGTTAAATTTATACAAACTCATTCAAAACTATTAATGTAGTCACAGATTCACCATGCCTTGACAATGTATGACATTATCTTTATAATAATATATGATCAGTATAAAAAATCACCTTGTTTAGTTTGAAAGTTTACCAGTCATTTCAGCATGATTTCACATTGCTATAATGACTACCTTCATCTCTCTTTAGACCTTGAGTATTTCTTATTCAGTCAGAACACGAAGGCATTATGTGGATACTTGATTTTCAACATTCTATTCTACAACTATAGCTCTCATAATTGTAGTTTCTTTTGGGCTTATTATAGCTTCTAGAGTTCTAATTTCGTTGTCTCGTGGTGGAGTTGTAGCAACTGTGGCTTCTCCAAATGGGGTTGTAACACATTCTAGTTTATAAGACTCCATCAACCATGGTATTTCTGTGTGGTGGATAATTCCAATCATAACGTTTCTGAGTGGTGGATATCATTTGTTATCACTATATTGCCCTTAGGATCATTGAGATTAAAATTCGAGTGACAAAAGAGATGTCGAAATTGACCTGGAGTATTTAAAGCTATCTCAAGTTCTCAGAAAGAATTGGATATGAAGTCCTTTGTTAAACCACATTGAATTTTTACAGTTTATTCAATATATTCCTGTTGAGTTAGATATTGCCCCTAATATCATTTCATTGGCCCCTAGGAACATTAAGATTATAATTATAGTGACAAATGAGATATCAGAATTGTCTTGGAGTACTTAAAGCCATCTCAAGTTCTAAGAAAGGATTGGATATGATGTCCTTTGTTAAACCACATTGAATTTTTATAGTTTATTCAATATATTCATGTTGAGTCAGATATTTCCCCTAGTATCGTTGAGATTAGAATTCAAGTGACAAAATAGATCTTGGAATTGATTTGGAGTACTTAAAGCCATCTCAAGTTCTGAGAAAGGATTGGATATGAAGTCCTTTGTTAAATCACATTGGATTTTTACAATTTATTCAATATATTCATGTTAAGTTGAATATTTCAGAGGTTTGTTTAACATCACATTTTATCTATGATATGATACATTGACATAAGGATCACAATATTTTTGGCATTATGTGTTACCTTCGATTAGTCTTAGTTTTATATGGAAGTTATTTTGGAGACTAAGGCTAGAGGAATGATTTCATGTACCTTTGTCCACTTGTAAGACATTCATAACTATACCGAAAGCTGCAACATATGGTTATCTGAATCTCTTGAACAATTTTTTTAGCTTTTGCATGTTTTTGGTTTTTGTGAATGGTTATGCTTCATATAAGATCGATGTTTTATGCTTGAAAGTTTATTTTCCATGTTTCCTTTGGGATCATGGAGATTAGAATTTGATCGATAAAAGAGATCTGTGAATTGATTTGGGTATATTAGGCAATCTCAACGTTAATAGAAAAGATTGTATTTTGGCTTTTTTATTAAGCCATTTTGAATATTTACAATTTTTTCTACATTTTCATGTTAAGTTGATGTTTCAGAAATTTGATATCATATCACATTTAATGTTTGATATTATATATTGGCACAAAGATCATGGTATCTTAGGACTCAAATACTTCTTCTAATTAGTCTTAATTCATAAGAAGAATGACTTTGTGCACTTTATTCACTCTTAAGACATTCTCAAAGATACCAAAAAATTGATATGGTGATTTCTAATCTCTTGAAAAAAGTTTTGATTTCTGCTTATTTTGGGTTTCAGTGAATTTCACAGTTATCCAAATACACGTTGGAACTTACATTGCAGTAGACCAAAAATGGATGGTAACTTCATCCACATTGCAATTTGGTTACAAACAAAAAATTCATGCCACCCCTATGCTTGATGGCCTCCATTTTCTGAATTGCCCAAACTTGTTGACGTGCCAGCCTGAGCCACGTTTCTACCATATGTTGGAGTCTAGTTTACTCCTTGTAACCATGGAGGGATTGAATAGCCATATTGTCCACTTGCGTTACTAACCCAAACACTAATTGGAGGTGGCCTATAATACATAGGATTTACCCCTGCACTGGTAGGTGTATAGGGGGTGGGTATAACCCCTGACTGATATGGGGGACTTGGATATTAATTAGGTCTTGGTATGATGGTGTATGATCTACAATGTGGTCCAAAGTGTTGGAAATCATCATGTTTGCCTCCAACTGACTTGCACCATACTCTTCCTTGTCGGTCACCCTTTCTTTTTCCAGCACTTGTTGAGCCTTTCTTGCCTCCCTCTCTTGCCTTGTCAAATATTTTTTATGTTCCTTCTCTTCCCTTGTCTTTTAACTTTCAAGCCTTTCCTTTGCCTGAGTTACTGCTGCTGCAATCCTTGAATCTCTCTTTTCCTTGGCCAACTCCTTTCTCTGTTTAGATTCTTGAATTTCAATTTTTCTATGCTCAGACTTGAACATTAGGTTCATATATTCTTCATAGTTGAGTAACTGTGAACTCCTTTCTAACCAAAGATAGTCTGTTGTTGAATGCGTTCATGAGTCCTTCACTCTCTCTATTGTGAGCTTTAGGAACCTACCAAGTGTTGTTTGGTTCATTGTCACATTCTCCTGATGGCTTGAAACTTGCGTTTCAACCTTAGGGGAACCTGATTGAAATCCATTGTTGTCCTCATTTGGTACTTCATTCCGAATAGACTCTTCTTCCAGTGATCTATTGTCCACAAAATAATGAACAAGTTTAGTTCTCAACTCTGTTGGTTGAGAATGCATTTCCATGCTTTCATCATTGGTGGATAGCACATTATGTTTGTTGTTATTCATCATGGCCTTTGCCAACCATGATGGTGGGGTTACTTGGGTTATCATGCTCAATTGGTCATTTTTTATTCTTATTACATTCTCATTTGAAACCACATTTGCATTGTCATTTTCATGACCAACTGCCTCATTTGGAATATCACTTGAATAATTAGTAGGTGTTTCAGTGGGTGTGGTAACCTCCATGTTATTGAAAATTGTTTCATTACTGCATTGTGTCTCACGTACATGTTCATCATCATAGAAGTTCCCTTAAGAAAGGGATATCACACCTTCAGCAGTAGCATCTTCTTGCCAATCCACATCTTCTTGAGCATCAACCCGGTCATGTAATTCCTCTTCTTCTTGACCTTCCACAACAAATGCATGGTTGCAACTAGTATCATTAATAAGAGAATCAACATACAGTGGTCGAATTCCAATCCTCTTAAATCCAACCTTGATATTATAAGGAGTTAGAGCCCTTTTAAATGTTTTACTTGCAAGCTCATCTAACTCAAATATTTTTACCTCGACCCCTAGATTCTTTGCCATCCATGAAGCTCACTATTCCCTGAAATAGTTCTTGAAAGGCCCAAACACGTTGACATCAAGGGGTTGCAATCTGGGAGTGGTATGAGCTGTGAATGTTAATAGGTCAATGCCCAAATAGTTGGCCTCCTCGGTTGTCGGCACAACCATGTGGCTTCCATGGCCATCTAAAATTAGTAGGTGTCTCTTTTCAGGTGAGACACCAACTGTCATATATGCAGCAAAGTGAAAAAGCCATTTCAGGGAGACTTCATTTGTCATCCATGCATGGGGATGTGCAACCATGCATGCTCCTGGTTGACAACTATGTATATAGTTTTTAAGTTGTTTTTTTCCTTTGAATAAATAAAAACTTGGGATTGAAGAACCATTCGAATTGACACAACAAAGTATAGTGATCGACTCCCTGCTCCTAGGCATAATTTTTGGCACATTTATGCTCCATCTCTTGGCAATTACCCGCATTCCACAATTCCTTCCAACCTGTAAGCCTATTTCGTCACAATTCCATATATGGTTTGGGGCATAAGAGTGTTTCTCATATGCACGGGAAAGGGTGTTGTAGAACTTAGACACAATTGCAGGGCGTAAATTTAAAGCCATGTCTCTGTCAAGAACCTTGGTTGTTCGTAAGACAAGGCATGGATGCCTTTTTTTAAACCCACTCCTCCAAGATTTTCTAGGAAATCCATCTTTGAAGGGCTTTGGCCTCTCTTAACATATTTGAGCTACTACAGATTTGAGTTGTATCAACTCTAACCCATGTCCCATTTGGTCCATCTCCTTATACCACACAACCACCTTGGCCTCCTCCTCTTCAGTCATAACAGTAACAGGGCCTCTACGCTTTGTATTAGTGAGCCCATTAATCCAATAATGTATGCTTGAGGCTGCAATTCCATGTTTTTTTGTAGATGCACATACTGAATATCCCTTGAACTCTATATCATCAATTTCACCTAACTTCTCTCCCTTTGTCCACCCTCTTATGGAACTGATCTTCTTAGTTGATCTTGCACCTTGTATTATGGTTGAGGGTGGCTTTGTGGTATATGGCTAGACAATAGGATCTGCCACCACATGGGCATTCTCAACATCATTACATGGAGCATTGGCAACATTGACATCATCGACTGTTTCCTCTTCCGATGAAGTGCATCAAAATTGGGCACCCTTGGTCCCTCGCCTCCTGATGTTCCTTATATAATATGAAATTGAAACTCGTGGCATGGATGCAACAACATGCATATTGTTAAAATTTATTTTTGTTAGTGGAAGTTGTTTCATCAATAGAAACTCAGTCTTATTTGAATAAGAAATTTAAATATGAAAAGGGTAATCAATAATTGCAACCTACATAATGAAACTCAGTCTTATTTATTTCCTAAAATTTAAATATGAACAGGTTAATTAATACTTGCAACCTGCATATATTTGAATAAGAAATTTATTTGTTTGCATTGACTTGAATCTCCATCCACAGATATCAGGACTTAATTTGATAGAAATATCAGGCCTATGTGTTTGATAGAAATATCATGACTATGTGTTTGATAGAAATATCAGGACTTTAGCTTGAACATAATCATGTATCCTGAGCAGGGCATAAAATCCATAACATCCCGATCAACCTCACAAAAAAAAAGGGAAGAATTTTGAAATTTGTCTCCTTACAAATGCTAGGAATAGGTGTTGGTTAATTGAAATAAGTTTTAAATTCATTTGTTGTTAAGGTAACTAAAAAAGGTTACTAAAAGTTGCAGTGTTTGACTGTATCTTAAAACAGTCCAATTCTCTACATTGTCAGCTACAATTGCTTCCAATTATGTCATTCTTAGAGGCATGACAATTATTGCATACAAGTTGCCAAATTGTTGTGATTAAGGAATGATCAGGCCTATGTGTTTTGACTCAATTGTTGTGATTAAGGAATGATAAGGCCTATGTGTTTTGATTCAGATGCTCTGGTATTTTTGTCTTTGTTGTCTTTGTTTCGCATGGTTTTATTTTTTTGTCTCTGTTGACTCAAATGCTATGGTTTTTTCTCTGCAATTTCACACATAGAAGCTGAATTTCACACACAAAAGCCTAATGTTTGTCAAAACTACTTGAAAAATCTTTGTAGCAAAAGAGAGATTGCACACTCGTGACTATGATACATTATCGTATTCTACTGACATTTTATTTTATTCTTTTATTAGGTTGGTTTACACAAGGCATTATAAAATTGGAGATAAGGATTTGTTTAAATTTGTGCTTCATAAGAATCTTGTTAGGTTTTTTTTAGTATATATAGGCATATATTATATTCATTGTCCTATTGATAAGAAAAAAGGGAATAGATAACATGTGTGAGGAGGTTGTGATTTCCTTTCTTAAAAGTTAAACATGGAGATTTAACTTGGCCATTTCCATTGTGTTTGCCAATAATGTTTGTCAATTTAAGTATCATTGTAATCATCGACTGAGATGTGAGGGAGTATTTATAGAAGTTGAGACTTGGTATATTTCTTCCATTGTGTTGTTTTAGGTTTTGAATAACTATTGATTGTGATATCGATGTTAAAAACTTCTCTGCATAACGCATCAAATTTCTAGTCCATCACATTCTGCTTTTACATTATGGATTGATGTTGACTACCTTTTTTCTCCACCACTTGAGCAACAAAGGTCTTGTTCAACTGATATAACTCAATAAGTTTAAAACTCTGGGTGTATTTGGCCCATTCATTAAACTAGTGTCTAGGGCCCATTCATTGAACTTTACCTTTAGATAGTCCTTGGAGAGTTACTATGTTTTTCACTTGAAAACCTACTCGATGCTAGCCACCTCGTCTTTTCTTGCCATATAGAATCTATAGTGGAAATTGACAAATATTCTCATGACATTTGTCTAGTGATGTGTTGTGGCACTTGCAGGGAAGGGTATAATTTGATAGAGGATGAAGTGCTTATGTTCAACCCACATTTTTTGCATAAAGAGAACAAACCTACATCTTTAGTGATAGTGTAGGTTTTAAAGAGAATGAACCCTGAATTTCCCATAATGGCACATGATCTCATCATCCTACTCAAATCATTTCTTAAACTATCACTTGGATGACCTAGCTTTGCATTGAAATCTCTCGTTCCCCTTCCTAATTAACATCGTTTAATTATGCTAACATGCACACGATTATAGATTTGTCTCCTATAGGCATGCCAAGGATGTCCTAGTCTTGATGTCCTCCATTGTAACTACCTTGTGTTCATTTTACATTTGTGTCTCAACTAGCTGAAAACTAACATACTACAGTTTCCTTTTAAAATAGACCATAAACTTCCAAGTGATTTTGAAACTAATTTATTCATTTTTTCTTAGAGGCATGACAGTTATTGCATAGAATCTGCCAAATTGTGGTGATTAAGGAATGATGAGGCCTATGTGTTTTGACTTAGTTGCATGATTAAGGAATGATCAGGCCTATGTGTTTTGGCTCAGATGCTCTGGTATTTTTGTCTATGTTGTGTTTGTTTGGCATGATTAATTTTTTGTCTTTGTTGACTCATAAGCTATGATTTTTTCTATGTAATTTCACACACAGAAGCCGAATTTCACACACATAAGTTAAATTGCATGTTGGGCATGATTAATTTGTTCTCTGTTGACTCAGATGCTATGGTTTTTTGTCTGCCAGATGCTGAGGATATAAAAAAAGCCGCTAAGGAACTTGATAAAGAAAATGTTGATGGCGATTTCAGTGACCTTATCAACTACATATCGGGGCTGTTCGATTTCATCGAGGTTCATCTCTATCTTGATTCTCTTTGTTTTCTATTTGAAACAGATGAAACTGAGAAGATTTTCATTAAGGTAAATCTTTGTGTATATATTAATGAAAAAAATAAAGAAAATTCTCAGTTTACGCACTCCTCTTGGTTATCCACTAAATTTCAAAAGCTATTAAGCACAGGCTTAATGAATCATAGCAAAGACCAAAAGAAGAGTCCTTCGACACTCGCCTAACAAGAGAAGAAATAGAATTCTATAGATTTGTTTGACATTGACAAAGTGTCTAGGAATTACTGGAGGCTTCGACCTCAACTTTTTGAAATTCTTTGTGAATCTGGTCCTTAAATTTCAATTTTTATACCAAGAAACCATATACCCTCTGTGATTCATAGATCTCTGCGATCTGGAAATACCCCAGACATGATTCTTGCCATTCTTGTTCGGAAGAAGCAAATCATATTATGTAGATGGTTGGGTGACCATTCGAGGACACCCAGCTGATTTGCCTTCGGGCCTTTCCACCATTTGGAATCTCTCTCCAAATAGGGGGCTGCTATATCCGTAGGTAGAGAATTATAACCTAAAAGCCATACGGGAAGAAAGTGGGTAGAGGGGAATCACAGGCATAATGAATCATGGCAAGTGCAAACAATAGTCTTTAGACACTCGATTAAGAAGAGAGGAAATCGAATTTTATAGATCCACTGACAAAGTATTTAGGAAGTAGAGAGTCCGATCTTACGAGGGAGGAAATAGAATTTTATAGATTTATGACAGTGTTTAGGAGGTAGAGGGTCTTGAAACTGAAATTTTAATTTTCCAGTGCTTTTAAAATTTTATGTTACTCTGCTGATATTGTTATTGGAATTGTGGGTGAATTTTTTTACAGTAGATATTTAATTATTCAATATAGATTTATTTAAGTTTGAATTTTATTAGTGTTTGGAGAGATTTCAGTCTTAAGTAAATTTTAATAAAATTTAATTTTATAAATATATTTTTAAAAAATAATTAATAAATAAAAATTTAATAAAAAATAATTAATAAATAAATTAAAATAATTTATATTAGTTTTTTAATTTTTTTTATATTTATAAATTTCACATTCTAAATATTTGAAAATATTTTATTTTTATTTTTTTATATATATTCTTATTTTAATTATTTAATTAAAATATTTATTGATTAAATTATTTTTTAATATATTTATTAGTTATATTTTATTATAAATAATTAACCAGCAAATATTAAACTCTGTGTTTTCTAATTAATTTGATCAGATGTCTTTAAATTCTTACTTGTTGCTGAAATATGATGCAACAAAGAAGAAAACACAGAGGACATAATGATTAGCGTCTCCTTATAACAATACTGAAGAACAGACTTAATGAAGGCGCAATAGACAAATATAACTACTGTTTGGCAGAGGGCATGGTATTTATAACCTTGTGCAAAAACACAGAGAACACACTTTTTGCTCAGGGCATGGTATTTATAACCTTCAAATCATTTTCAAAATGCAAAGACTCAAATCAATTTGGTTTTTCTCATGAAATAGGATTAGGGCGATAACAGAAAGTCTGAGAGCATTGTGCATGCAAAACACCTCTGCTTGCTCTTCCTCGGTTGTTCCTCCTCGTCCTGTTCATGTTTCTCCACCTTATGTTCTATTGAGCTGGATGGGGCTGTGCCAATAGCCATCTCCACCGTTGCGACTACTTCCACCATCGGGGCGTCGCTACTTGAGGGCACCAACGATGCATCGGTTGCTAGGGCTTCAGCTGCCCGAGCATCGGTTGCTGGGGTTTCAAGTGAGAAGAAAAAGAAAGTTGTTTGGCGTTAAGCTCTCTGTAGCACTTGGAAGTTGGAGCACAAGTTCACGGTGGTCGCGCTCCCGAAGAAGCCATCGTTGTTCAACCAGTGAATGGGCCCTTCCGGCACTTGTCTCCCACTCCCTTCCTCTTGCATTTTTGAGCTCTCCTGTGACGCATTTTCCGGATGCTTCCACTGTAAGCCGGAGTCCGAAGGCACATATAAGCAAAAGAAAAAGCCTGAGATAACTCCTGCCAAACCGAGCCCTGCCTCCTCCCGCGCAGACGATTTCACCAGAGAAACCCCGAGCAGAAGAAAAAGAATCGCAGAGAAAAGATTAGCAGTTCTTTTTTTCAAACTCTCCGCCCATAACCGAAATGCCCACCGTTCCGCCGACCGTAACTGAAGACCATGACGAATAGTCGATTTGTCTCATCGCACCGCCGCGCCACGGTCGGTTTGTCCCGTCGCACTGTGTCACGCCCACGCTACTTTTTTTTAGCGTTGGCCGTGCGGCACCGCCTTTGCCGGGTTTCGGGCAAAGCGGACTACGCCTCTTTCCAAACTTCCAACACCAATTTATAATTAACCGTGTTATGTTTGTTATCTCTTATCGTTATCTCTGTGTTTATATTTCACAATTATGTTCTTAATTGTTTAACCTTCATAAACAGTATAACCGAAACAATAAACAACCATCACACGATACTGCAAGAACACAATATTTAAAAGGAGGCCCGGGTCTGACCGGCGCCTCTGAAAACCGTTTTATTAACTTTCGCAAAGTCTGGTTTTACAATGTGCGTGAGCTTTCCAAGCCTCACGACTTATACAACCGTCGGACTGTTCACCCGAGTTTAGCCCACTGTCGGCACACGCAATGTCGTGCGGCCTTTACCCGGCGTTTACAGAATTATGACCGTCGTGTGTCGTCGTGCGTCTCGGCGCCCTGCTGTTGGCTCGCAGCCAAGTCCGAACCTGTGTCTGATATGAGACCCGCAGCCTCGACACTTTGCCGAACGTATCTCTGCCGGTGTTCGTTCTTCCAACCGTCCCACCGTATCAACGTGCGAACCTTTCTCTCGGTTCTGCGTTCACCCACGGCCACAGTCGCACTGCGCCCTTCCCCGACCTCTTCTCCACTTCCGTAGATCGGCTCCTTCACATTTCGCACTCTTGCCTTGCGAAGGGCTCTCAAGATCGAAGACTTGTTTTTGTGTGAGTGACTTGGATCAACTTGGATGCCTTATGTCTTTGCCACGCCCTCCTTTATATATGAATCCTTCGTCTTCATATGAGGGGCGTCGGCCCACAACCGACCTCCAAATTTGTTTGGTTAGCGCCTTGGCCGACGTGACTCTTCGTTAACCTTTGAGTGTGTGGGCATCGTTTCACCGCGGGTCGGCCTTCGTGCACGAAGCCGCCCACGCACGATCGTTTAAGCATCTCGTGCGTCCACACTTGGGTCCACCTTTCGTCAAGCCGCCCCTTCGTTCGTCGTCTTTGTTCGAACATGTGCGCCCTTCCTTCGTGTCGCTCGTTCGTTTGTCCGCCCACCCGTTCGGGGTGCCGTTCAACCGGTTACGTGCGCCCACTTCGTTTCGTTTCGTGTCGGGTCCTCAAACGGTCGTCGGGCGAGGGGTTGCGTTTGCCATCGTTCAGGCCGCCCTCCGTCGTGCGGAGCGCCTAGATCTCCGGTCGTTACATCCTCCCCCACCTTACTTCGTTGTCGTCCCGACAACCTCCACACCATCATGCACCCTTCAGCCTTCCGTACCAAGCCGCCCTCCCGTCCTGTGATCCTGTGCACTGTTCGGGAGTATGTATCCCATACTACATCAAGTCGGTATTAAGGCATCGACCAGGCTTCTCAATCTTTCGGACCTTCAAGTCATCATGTGTGGACTCTCTTCAAGTGTTAAGCAACACTTCTTGTTTCGGTCCTTGGCTCAATTCTTGTGGGAACCCCACATTTCTGTTGCCTCTTGGACCAACCTGCTCAATCTCCATACGGGCTCACTGCCTTGAGCAGCCAACGGTGAGCCCGGGTCCCCGTTTCATTTAAGCGGACCCGGATGGAGGTGAGTCTGGCGGCTCACCTTCGTCCTCCAATTCCGTTCTTTCGTTCGGACCTCTGTCCTTCAATTCTGTTTTTCCACTCGGACCTCCGTCCATCAACCCGGTCCACCTGCCGAGCCTTCTTTCCTCTAAATTCTGTCGATGTGCCTCCCGACCTCCCTCTTGGGTGTCATCTGCAATTTTTTTAACAACCGGTTCTTTTCTGTCAACCGCTGTCACTTCTTCCATACATAGCTCCCCCGTGCATTTCCTGGGTAGTATGTCTGTCCGTATAGAGAAACCGTCCTTGTCTCTTCCGGTACTCGAACTATCCACTGAATGTCCATGAGGACCAATTGTGTTGTCTCGAGGTCTCTTCGCAAGATCCCTCTCGTCTAATTTTGTATGTCCGCAACCGAGTGGTATTCCTGCTTGTTTCACTTCAAGTTCCCTTTCGGTCGCAATCCCGCCTGTAACATCTCCCGTCCTTAGGACTCTCTCCTTTAGTCGGAAGTGCTTACACCGAGTCGTCCTTCGTGTTTTCGGCTTCACCCTTTCATCACGGGTCTCTGCTAGTTCTGCCATAAGGTTGTGAATACATTTGCTGAGCTCCGCAAACCTTGCCTCTTCTCGGCCTGCTATATAACCTTCTATCGTGGCCATCCGCAATGCCATCGTCAAAATCACTCTATCATATGGCCGATTATCTCCGTTCCAACCATTGACTGATTTTTCGACCTTCGTCTGGGCAGCCGATCTACCCATGGGTCGTTTACCTGATGTTTTCGTGTGTGGTCTTTTCTCAAGACCACTTCCGCCTGAGGGAGCGTACTGCTGGTCCGTACCTTCCTTGATTTTCGGCACCTGCATAGCTTCTTTTGTTGCTGGAACTTCTTCTTTTTCAGTTGCGCTTTCGACAATTGTCTCTTGTCCTTTCGTCCAACTGTTTTGGAAGAGTTGTTCAATTTCTCTTCTTGCGTCGGTCAACTCTTCACAATCCGTAATGACCTGTGTTCCTATGCGAGCATCATCGCTCAACCACGTCGTGTCATCCGATAGTTGACCAGCTTGTGTTACTTCCGATTCTACCGAATCATGAGGTTCTCCTTCGTGAGCGACCTCCTTCGTTTGTGTCGACAAGTCACCCGACTCCGGCTCTACTTCGTCTTTCTCAAGTCTTTCCTTCATCGCTTCTTCCTCAACACTCGATCCTTTTGTGTAAGGATCTCCCGTTGTTCTCGAGTTGCTTGTTTCGGGTTCCTCTCGAACGCTTCCATGCTTAACTTCCATCGCAGCCAACCTTCCAGTATTTTCGACCGGGGTAACTTCTTTCTTCGGTTCTGTTACTTCGTCAATGTTATAACCGAATGCCAGAAGTCCTTCTCTCCCGATTAATACGTCATTATCTCCGATATCTGTCACCACGAAGTCTATCGGTCTTTGGCGTCTGTTCATCCGGGCGTGTATGCCGAATAGTTCTCCTACTCCCATCTTCCAACAGACCGCTCTCCCTTTTATCATGAACGAGGTCAGTCCTGCTTCCTCTGCAAACCGCACTGACATTTTGTTATATGGCTCGAGCGATTCGATCCACGTTCGAGCCTTCCGTCCATGAACTATGATGACCCCACGGCCTCGGTAGCCTTCCATTTCTTCTTTGGCCGGTTCCCCACCCGGCCTGCGCACCCGTCGACCTGTTCACCTGTCAAACCGTGCGTCTTCCCTTCAATTGATTCGTTCACCAGCTCCGTCTGAGCTCTGATACCATCTGTCACGCCCACGCTACTTTTTTTTCGCGTTGGCCGTGCGGCACCGCCTTTGCCGGGTTTCGGGCAAAGCGGACTACGCCTCTTTCCAAACTTCCAACACCAATTTATAATTAACCGTGTTATGTTTGTTATCTCTTATCGTTATCTCTGTGTTTATATTTCACAATTATGTTCTTAATTGTTTAACCTTCATAAACAGTATAACCGAAACAATAAACAACCATCACACGATACTGCAAGAACACAATATTTAAAAGGAGGCCCGGGTCTGACCGGCGCCTCTGAAAACCGTTTTATTAACTTTCGCAAAGTCTGGTTTTACAATGTGCGTGAGCTTTCCAAGCCTCACGACTTATACAACCGTCGGACTGTTCACCCGAGTTTAGCCCACTGTCGGCACACGCACTGTCGTGCGGCCTTTACCCGGCGTTTACAGAATTATGACCGTCGTGTGTCGTCGTGCGTCTCGGCGCCCTGCTGTTGGCTCGCAGCCAAGTCCGAACCTGTGTCTGATATGAGACCCGCAGCCTCGACACTTTGCCGAACGTATCTCTGCCGGTGTTCGTTCTTCCAACCGTCCCACCGTATCAACGTGCGAACCTTTCTCTCGGTTCTGCGTTCACCCACGGCCACAGTCGCACTGCGCCCTTCCCCGACCTCTTCTCCACTTCCGTAGATCGGCTCCTTCACATTTCGCACTCTTGCCTTGCGAAGGGCTCTCAAGATCGAAGACTTGTTTTTGTGCGAGTGACTTGGATCAACTTGGATGCCTTATGTCTTTGCCACGCCCTCCTTTATATATGAATCCTTCGTCTTCATATGAGGGGCGTCGGCCCACAGCCGACCTCCAAATTTGTTTGGTTAGCGCCTTGGCCGACGTGACTCTTCGTTAACCTTTGCGTGTGTGGGCATCGTTTCACCGCGGGTCGGCCTTCGTGCACGAAGCCGCCCACGCACGATCGTTTAAGCATCTCGTGCGCCCACACTTGGGTCCACCTTTCGTCAAGCCGCCCCTTCGTTCGTCGTCTTTGTTCGAACATGTGCGCCCTTCCTTCGTGTCGCTCGTTCGTTTGTCCGCCCACCCGTTCGGGGTGCCGTTCAACCGGTTACGTGCGCCCACTTCGTTTCGTTTCGTGTCGGGTTCTCAAACGGTCGTCGGGTGAGGGGTTGCGTTTGCCATCGTTCAGGCCATCCTCCGTCGTGCGGAGCGCCTAGATCTCCGGTCGTTACACACTGCCATTCAAGAGAAAGTTGTCAAATTATAGTGAAAGAGGTAGGCGAAATTTGGAGGTTAACTGATTCAAAAGGAAAGCACACCGGCTTAAATATGACGTAAGAGGGTTGTAAAATGTCCATGAACATATCCAAATGCACAAAATGTAAAAAATGACACGCATGAGGGTGAGGGTCGAGACTTGAGCCGTGGGACTGTTCAAATTTGAACACATCACAGCCCATCTGAAGCTCTCTAGCACGTCAGAGAAGTGCTCAGTTAAATTTACTAGTCAAAAGAATTTTTGATTTTGATTTTTACATGTTTTTTTTAAATTTTAAATAATATTATAAAATGTCGTATGAAGGGATACCTGTTTATAGGACATTTAAAAAAAATTTAGTTGTCTGATTGATGTAACACTCTAAAGTCTGTAGGAGGTTCTGGAAACACTTAAGAAAGTGTAATAGGACGTAATGGAGGTTGTTCATCCATTCCCAGGCCATTAGTCATAATGGCAACATTGATAGAGTTAGAAATCATGATATGAGGTTTATGCTCGCATTTGTTGATAATAGAGGTTTCTTTTCGTATTCATTGATAGCAGAGGAGAAGTAGCTATGTATTAAACCGTGAACTGGGCATATTTTGAAGGTATGAAAGATTTAGAAGAAACAGGCGACAAAAGATAGAATTAATTATAACTAAGGTAGATTATTCTAATCTTGTTAATATTTCGTGCATTGATTTTTCCAATCCCAATCTTACTATGAGTGCAACACAAGTTCGCAAGGTATTTTTAACTCTCAATTTTAATTTTAAACAATCATTTCCCTGGCCTTTCATTTAGTTAGGCAGAACCAATTAAAATTATTATGTCTGGAATGGTTTATTGATCTTTATATAGTCATGTGTAGAATCTGGATTTTTCTTATATCATCCATCATGTCATCGATGAAGATTTTTTGGACTAGGTCTTTGAGCAAAGTCGACAACTATTTTCCCTTCCAGAGGAGGAAACGATGAAATAGCTACGGAATGAGAATCGTCAAGGTTACTCTCTGTATCAAGCAGAATCTCTTAATCTTTCCATTCAACTCGAAGGTTTGATGTGGATTTGTGTCTCGTTCTATTTACTTCTGCTTATAATTACATCTTGCTCTGATCAACTTTGAAAAATCAATCCGTTGAAGTATTTCACTTCATATTTTTTCATATATTCGTTTTTCCAGGGGATTGGAAGGGGAGTTATGAAGGCAAGTGATTTCAAAGTCCCAATCAATGGCCTTCAACAAATATGCAATTCAGCGTTTAAAATGATATTTTGCATACTTGTCCAACACTTAAAAATAGATTAAAGTGACAGTATTGACATTTTTACATCATAACCACATATTGCATTTTCTGTGGTATCTTCATTTTCCTTAATTTGTAAAATTTTATTCTTTCTTGTCAACCCACCATTAACACAAGATCATTGAATTATGAGATTACCCCATTAGATAGTGATACCTATGCTTACTGATTCACAAACTTTTATTTGTCATCTTGTGAATACCTACTACCATCTACTACATCTTCGAGGATGCCGAATATATTCGAGTACTGATCATCCTATGGCTATGAAAACATCTTCCATCCTACCTTTATGTGGACATATTCATGACATTACTTTGATGTTCCACATAGATATCTTGACATAGTATAATAAGGCCGATATGGTTTATTACATTTTCCATGAAAACATCATTACTTTGAAACTCTATTTGACATGGAAATCTTGAGATAACATAATGAGACGGATAGGGTTCTTTATTTAGGGTTTCTTTTTAGCGAACATTGGTATATAGACATAGTAATCTCTTTATTAATTTGAATTCTTATTTTATAGTAATAAATGAATATGTTCTCATTTTATAGTAATAAATGAATAATTTTCCATTTTATAGTAATAAATGAAATAAATTAGTTAAATATGTAATTTTATCATGTTTAAAAATAGATTAAAATGATAATATTGATATTTTGACATCATAACCATATTTTTTGTTGTATCTTCATTTTCTTTCCTAGTTTGTAAAATTTTCTTTCTTTCTTGTCAACCAGCCATTCAGACAAGATTGTTTAATTTTGACAACCATTCATACAAGATTGTTCAATTATGGAATTACCCCATTATATGGTGGTAAATAACTACTACCATCTCTTTTCTATTTTAGATGATTCCATGACTGACAACCATAATGCTTACAAAAGCCTAGCATTGCTTCCATTTGAACTTACTGTAATCAAGCTTACTATTAATCCCACTTACTATTAAGCCTAAGATTTGTAAAATCAAACTTTATTTAAAACCTTGCATTTATTCTCTTATCTTAAAAATCATTTTTCTTTATTAACTCTCTAGTTTTTGAAAACATAGAAATTAATGCTTTAAAAAAATTTGAGAAATAATAAGTGTGCTTCCCATAAAATTATGTAGAGTTTTGAACCAAGGAGAAGTGTTAAAATGAAACTCCAAATCTCTATTAATAACCACACAACCGAAGATTGGTCTGCCTATAGGGCTACGACTTAATTTCCTTTTTCCAGTCGGTCTTCCCAAAAGATATAGAATGCCATTAGCTATCCATACAACTATTATTGTCTCTCCCACTTCATTTTCTCCATTCGGTATCTAGGAAATAAGTTGTGTGTGCGGGTGTCCATGTAGCTGCTACTATGAAGGGGTTTTTAAGGAAATGTTGAAATCATAGAAAAATTAAAAGACATTGTTAATGAAAAGAAACCATATTATTAGAAAAAGACATCAACGAAAAGAAACTGCATTATTAGAAAAAGATATCAACCAAACTTGAATTCATTGTAAGGACCAAATTTGAAAACCGTTCTTAAACAAGAACAAAAATGATCAACCAAGCCATACAACAACGACACTGCAGATATGTATTACATCTTACAATATTTCCTTATTAGATATGGAAAAATTTCCTTTTAATTACATAAATTTTTGAATCTATAGAGCTTGCAGTTTTTAATGGAGATAAAAATATATTGATAGTGTTCTTTGATTGAGCAATGTTAAGAGAAAAGTTCAATTCCCTTGGTTGTTGAGAGTATATATTTGTTTTTTTGGTTTTCTTTAAATTGTTTCAAGTTGAGCAAAAGATATATTACAAATTAGAAACAATGAAAACTAATTATTTTTTTTCCATTGTGCAAATAAATTTATATTTTCAATGATGTAAATTCAAATACTTTTGAAGATTATCTAATGAATAGAAGAAACATATGTTTAATTTTTTAAACAAAATTTGAGAAAAATGTTTGCCTATATACTAAATTCTATTGAGATTTTATGGTGTTTTAAACTAGCCACTTTTTAAATTTTAAATATTTAGAAGGACACCATTTCATTTGGCATTATTTTCTCTAAAAAAATTATTTAATTTACACTTGTTAATAGAAGTACAATTTTTTTTTTGTAACTTTTCATCTTTGAATGATTAGATAAATATATGCCCTTCCAAATAAAATTAAGACCAACCCTTCAAATTTGATCACTGGCCGCGGGTCTTTGAAAGTTCAAAATTTTGAGGCTTATTAGCAAAAGAAGGTTTTTGGGTTTTTTTTAAGTCTAATTTGTGACTTTTTAATGGGAAAGTGCTTTAGTGAAAGGACTTCCACCAATTGAACTAATCATTATAGCTAGCAACAAAAACTTAACCAATTAAGCTAAAGAACCCATCCAATTTAACTAGTTCTCAAGAATATTTAAATATTAAGTTATCTTACTTTAAATTTTAATGAGGAGTTTCCAATTTAACTAGTTCTCAAGACTATTTAAGTATTAAGTTATCTTACTTTAAATTTTAATTAGTCATAAATTTTAATGAGTAGTTTATATTTTTTTAATGAGTGATTTAGATAGAGGCTAAGTTAGACAATTTGATTAGTTATAACTCCTCCTCTTTATCACCATTAGTTAGACAGTGTTTGTCAAAATAATTTTTTTAAACAATTTTTGGGTCTCATAGAGCTAGACTACACTAGCAAGATATTGTGTTTCTTCTCCCGAGGATAACTACCTTCAAACCTAACCCCAAATGTTATAAAAAAATATACATACAACACTAAATAATTTGACGTTCACAAATATACGTAAAATAGAAAGCGAATAAAAACAAATAACAATCATCAAATTTCCTCTTTAAAAGCAAGATAAAGTTGAAATTCCAAACATACTCGAGCATATAGGTGGTGAGTGGAGGTTCATGAAGATGTGTGTCAATGTAGGTGGTTGGTGGAGGGCGACGCACGAAAAACCGCCTAAAGGCAATTTCCCTGATTGTCATAATAACCTTACGTGACCCTATAGGTTATGGCCCACCTATACAAATTGGGAGCATTTACGTTGGTGGGTTTTAAACAAAAACCCAAACAATCACCAAACATTGGAATACAATGAACCCCGCCAACGAACACCGGTCCCACCTGAATGCACAAGACCGGACCTCAAATAGATTTAAACCCGCGTCCATAAACTTCTCGGTTCTGCCATTCCCACAAATCTTATCGGATAAATTCTCCGTTGTTGATCTTCTACCCAATCCGACGATTGATGGTTCACCCGATCAACGAAACTAATTGCTAATCCTCCACCGTTTGATCAAGGCACGCTTGATCCAATGGTTAGTAGCAATACCGCACGGACCACTTGCACGACGTTTAACCGCCCTTACGGAGCCAATAAGGATTATAAATCCTTAATTTATAAATGTTTGGCTCTGTTCTGAGATTAATGTCCAATCACTTTATGACCCGATATCCGTTGGATATACGAGGTCATCAGATCTATGGCCTGCGGGTCTTAGCCTAACACACGGATTACCAAACAGCTTAGCCCCGTAGTTGACTGTGACGTAAGCGTTTGAAAATGAGATCGACAACCAGGAATTAGTATGGGGCTTCAACCACGATTAAGACATCCGTACACTCCTATTCCTCGCAGTTTATTTCTCTGCCATTAATATCCGTCGGTCTAAACGATCCGACGGCGCCCTCTGCGCTTGTTCACTAAAGATGGAATTCGCATTTCCACCCATTAACTCTGCCATACTCTATTCACATTCATACAACAGTTAACTTGTTAACATTGGATCGCCATCGATCCTTACAGTGATCGATGGTCGATCAATGAACCAATAACACGGGAATTAACTCAATAACACATAAACACACAGACATACGAATTCCACATAACACATAATTTATATTTTACACAATAAAATTCCAGTCTAAGGCATTTCAGCCTTAGTCACAAATTCTCCTTTCGACTACATTGAATCCACACTCTGTTTACACAAATGTTTCCTGCCCCTCTATCACTCTCTGTTTTTCTGTCACACAACACAGACTCTTTATAGAGAAAATTACAAAGCCGTGGACCAACTTAGATCCACGATTTCCTCTCACAAATCGCCTAAATCTCTCAACACACATACATGGTAGATAATTACATTAAATTAAGTCTTCTGGAGACTTATCAATTCTTTCTAATTCACTCATTTTTAATAGAAAATTTCTCTCGATTTACATGATTGTCCACATATACACCTCCATAGCTTTGAATTTTACTTTTGATTAAGGGTGGTCGGATGCTCCTGCATCAGACTCCCGAGGCACAAAAGTTTACGACCTCTTGGTCATATGCTTCTCCCTGATCCCATAACAATTCTACCCACTTCCTCAGTGGAACTGCCTTCATGATATTTTTGTGAGCTGCAACAAAACCTCTACAGTAACAGTCTTCTCTGCTACATGATATCTCACCAAGCTTCTCTCGTCGAGCTTAGTCTTTCGGCATCTCTCTAGTTCTCCCTTCTGTGGAACCATATGAGCATTTCATGCTCTAGGTTGCAGCAAGCTTTCTCACCTTCTGCTGCCGCTATCGACAGTACCAAGATCATAAACTCTTCAGTCTTCAATGTAACTGTACCTCCTCCTTTTGCACGCAAAATCTTCTTTTTCACAGGAAACCTTTCCCTGCTCTGATACCACTTTGATGCAGGAAAAAATGCCTAAAGGCAATTTCCCTGATTTTCATAATAACCTTACGTGACCCTATGGGTTATGGCCCACCTATACAAATTAGAAGCATTTATGTTGGTCGGTTTTCAACAAAAACCCACCCAATCACCAAACAACGGAATACAATGAACCCCGCCAACGAACACCGGTCCCACTTGAATGCACAAGACTCGACCTCAAATAGATTTAAACCCGCGTCCATAAAATTATCGGTTCCGCCTTTCCCACAAATCTTATCGGATAAATTCTCTGTTGTTGATCTTCTACCCAATCCGATGGTTTATGGATCACAGGATCAACGAAACTAATCGCTAATCCTCCACCATTTGATCAAGGAAGGCTTGATCCAACGGTCAACAGTGATATCGCACGGACCACTTGCACGACATTTAACTGCCCTTACGGAGCCAGTAAGGATTATAAATCCTTAATCTACAAATGTTTGGGTCAGTTCTGAGATTAACGTCCGATCACTTTATGACCCAATATCCGTTGGATATACGAGGTTATTAGATCTACGGCTTGCGAGTCTTCAACTAACACACGGATTACCAAACAGCTTACCCCCGCAGTTGACTATGACGTAAGCGTTTGAAAATGAGATCGACGGCTAGGATTTAGTACGGGGCTTCAACCACGATCAAGAAATCCGTACACTCCTATTCCCCGCAGTTTATCCCTCTGCCATTAATATTCGTCGGTCTAAACGATCTGATGGCTCCCTCTACGCTTGTTCATTGATGATGGAATTCACATTTCCACCCATTAACTCTGCCATACTCTATTCACATTCATACAACAGCTAACTTGTTAACATTGGATCGCCATCGATCCTTACAGTGATCGATGGTCTATCAATGAACCAATAACACGGGAATTAACTCAATAACACATAAACACACAGACATACAAATTCTACATAACACACAATTTATATCATACACAATATAATTCTAGTCTAAGGCATTTCAGCCTTAGTCACAAATTCTCCTCTTGACTACATTGAATCGACACTCTGTTTACACAAATGTTTCCTGCCCCTCTATCACTCTCTGTTTTTCTGTCGCACAACACAGACTCTAGAGAAAATTACAAAGTCGTGGATCATCTCAGATCCACAATTTCCTCTCACAAATTGCCTAAATATCTCAACACACATACATGGCAGATAATTACATTAAATTAAGTCTTCTCGAGACTTATCAATTCCTTCAAATTAGCTCATTTTTAACAGAAAATTGCTCCCGGTTTACATAATTGTCCACGTCTGCCCCTCCATAGCTTTGAATTTGACTTTTGATTAAGGGTGGTCGGATGCTCCTACGTCAGACTCTGAGGCACAAAAGTTTATGACCTCCTCGTCATATGCTTCTCCCTAATCCCATAGAAATTCTACTCACTTCCTCAGTGGAACTGCCTTCATGATCTTTCTGTGAGCTGCAACAAAACCTCTACAGTAACAGCCTTCTCTGCTACATGATACCTCACCAAGCTTCTCTTCTCAAGCTTAGTCTTTTGGCATTTCTCTGGTTCTCCCTTCTGTGGAACCATATGAGCATTTCATGCTCTAGGTTGCTGCAAGTCTTCTCACCTTCTGCTGCCGCTATCGACAATACCAAGATCATAAACTCTCCATTCTTCAACATAATTGTACCTCCTTTTGCACGCAAAATCTTCTTTTTCGCATGAAACCTTTCCCTGCTCTGGTACCACTTTGATGCAGGAAAAATTGCCTGAAGGCAATCTCCCTGATTTTCATAATAACCTTACGTGACCCTGTGGGTTATGGCCCACCTATACAAATTATAAGCGTTTACGTTGGTGGGTTTTATACAAAAACCCAACTAATCACCAAACAATGGAATACAATGAACCCCGCCAACGAGCACCGGTCCCACATGAATACATAAGACCGGACCTCAAATAGATTTAAACCCGCTTCCATAAACTTCGCAGTTCCGCTTTTCCCACAAATCTTATTGGATAAATTCTCCGTCGTTGCTCTTCTACCTAATCCGACGGTTGATGGTTCCCCCGATCAACGAAACTAATCACTAATCCTCCACCGTTTGATCAAGTCACGCTTGATCCAACGGTCAGCAGCGATATCGCATGAACCACTTGCACGACGTTTAACCGCCCTTACGGAGCCGATAAGGATTATAAATCCTTAATCTATAAATGCTCAGGTCCGTTTTGAGATTAACGTCCGATCACTTTATGACCCGATATCCGTTGGATATAAGAGGTCATCAAATCTACGGCATGCGGGTCTTCAACTAACACACGGATTACCAAACAACTTAGCCCCGTAGTTGATTGTGACGTAAGCGTTTGAAAATGAGACCGACAACCAAGATTTAGTACGAGGCTTCAATCACAATCAAGACATCTGTACACTCCCATTCCTTGCAGTTTATCCCTCCGCCATTTTTCTTCCACCATTAATATCCGTTGGTCTAAACGATCTGACGGCTCCCTTTGCGCTTGTTCACTTAAGATGGAATTCAAATTTCCACCCATTAACTCTACCATACTCTATTCACATTCATACAACAGTTAACTTGTTAACATTGGATCGCCATCGATCCTTACAGTGATCGATGGTCGATCAATGAACCAATAACACGGGAATTAACTCAATAACACATAAACACACAGACATACGAATTCCAAATAACACAATTTATATTATACACAATATAATTCCAGTCTAAGGCATTTCAACTTTAGTCACAAATTCTCCTCTTGACTACATTGAATCCACACTCTGTTGACACAAATGTTTGCTGCCTCTCTATCACTCTGTTTTTCTGTCACACGACACAGACTCTTTATGGATAAAATTACAAAGTCGTGGATCATCTCATATCCACAATTTCCTCTCACAAATCGCCTAAATCTCTCAACACACATACATGGTAGATAATTACATTAAATTAAGTCTTCTCGAGACTTATCAATTCCTTCAAATTAGCTTGTTTTAACAGAAAATTGCTCCCATTTTACATGATTGTCCACGTCTGCCCCTCCATAGCTTTGACTTTGACTTTTGATTAAGGGTGTTCAGATGCTCCTGCATTAGACTCCAGAGGCACAAAATTTTATGACCTCCTGGTCATATGCTTCTCCCTAATCCCATAGCAATTCTACCCACTTCTTTAGTGGAACTTCCTTCATAATCTTTCTGTGAGCCGCAACAAAACCTCTGCAGTAACAATCTTCTCTGCTACATGATACCTCACCAAGCTTCTCTCCTCGAGCTTAGTCTTTCGACATCTCTCTGGTTCTCTCTTCTGTGGAACCATATGAACATTTCATGCTCTAGGTTGCTGCAACTTTTCTCACTTTTTGTTGCTGCTATCGACAGTACCAAGATCATAAAATCTCCAGTCTTCAACATAACTGTACCTCCTCCTTTTGCATGCAAAATCTTCCTTTTCGCAGGAAACCTTTCCCTACTTTAATACCACTTTGATGCGGGAAAAACTGCCTAAAGGCAATTTCCCTGATTTTCATAATAACCTTACATGACCTTGTGGGTTATGGCCCACCTATACAAATTGGAAGCGTTTATGTTGGCGGGTTTTAAACAAAAACCCAACCAATCACCAAACAACGGAATACAATGAACCCCGTGAACGAACATCGTTCCCACTTGAATGCACAAGACCGGACCTCAAATACATTTAAACCCACGTCCATAAACTTCTCGGTTCCGCCTTTCCCACAAATCTTATCGGATAAATTCTCTGCTGTTGATCTTCTACCCAATCCGATGGTTTATGATTCACCCGATCAACGAAACTAATCGCTAATCCTCCACTGTTTGATCAAGGCACGCTTGCTTCAACGATTAGCAGCGATATTGCACGGGCCACTTGCACGACGTTTAACTGCCCTTACTGAGCCGATAAGGATTATAAATCTTTAATCTATAAATGTTTGGGTCTGTTCTGAGATTAACGTTCGATCACATTATGACCCGATATCCGTTGGATATACGAGGTCATCAGATCTATGGCGTGCGGGTCTTCAACTAACACACAGATTACCAAACAACTTAGCCCCGCAGTTGATTGTGACGTAAGAGTTTGAACATGAGATCAACGGCCAGGATTTAGTACGAGGCTTCAACCAGGATCAAGACATCTGTACACTCCTATTCCCTACAGTTTATCCGTCTGCCATTTTTATCCGCCATTAATATCCGTCGGTCTAAACGATCTGACGGCTCCCTCTGCGCTTGTTCACTGAAGATGGAATTCGCATTTCCACCCATTAACTCTGCCATGCTCTATTCACATTCAAACAATAGTTAACTTGTTAACATTGGATTGCCATCGATCCTTACAGTGATCGATGGTCGATCAATGAACAAATAACATGGGAATTAACTCAATAACACATAAACACACATATATATGAATTCCACATAACACACTATTTATATTATATACAATTTAATTCCAGTCTAAGGAATTTCAGCCTTAGTTACAAATTCTCCTCTCGACTACATTGAATCCACACTTTTTTTAGACAAATGTTTCCTGCTCCTCTATCACTCTCTGTTTTTCTATCACACAACACCAACTCTTTATAGAGAAAATTACAAAGTTGTGGATCATCTCAAATCCACGATTTCCTCTCACAAATCGCCTAAATCTCTCAACACACATACATGGCAGGTAATTACATTAAATTAAGTCTTCTTGAGACTTATCAATTCCTTCAAATTAGCTCGTTTTTAACTGAAAATTGCTCCCAGTTTACATGATTGTCCACGTCTGTCCCTCCATAGCTTTGAATTTGACTTTTGATTAAGGGTGGTCGGATGATCCTGCATCAGACTCCCGAGGCACAAAATTTTATGACTTCCTGGTCATATGCTTCTCCCTAATCCCATAGAAATTCTACCCACTTCCTCAGTGGAATTGCCTTCATGATCTTTCTGTGAGCTGCAACAAAACCTCTACAGTAATAGTCTTCTCTGCTACATGATACCTCACCAAGCTTCTCTCCTCGAGCTTAGTCTTTCGGCATCTCTCTAGTTCTCTCTTCTGTGGAACCATATGAGCATTTCATGCTCTAAGTTGCTGTGAGTTTTTTCACCTTCTGCTGTCGCTATCGATAGTACCAAGATCATAAACTCTCCAGTATTCAACATAACTGTACCTCCTCCTTTTGCATGCAAAATATTTCTTTTCGCAGGAAACCTTTCCCTGCTCTGATACCACTTTGATGTGGGAAAAACTGCCTAAAGGCAACTTCCCTGATTTTCATAATAACCTTACATGACCCTGTGGGTTATGGCCCACCTATACAAATTGGAAGCATTTACGTTGGTGGGTTTTAAACAAAAACCCAACCAATCACCAAACAATGGAATACAATGAACCCCGCCAATGAACACCGATCCCACCTGAATGCACAAGATGGGACCTCAAATAGATTTAAACCCGCGTCCATAAACTTCTTGGTTCTACCTTTCCCACAAATCTTATTGGACAAATTCTCCGCCATTGATTTTCTACCTAATTCGACGGTTGATGGTTCACCCGATCAACGAAACTAATTGCTAATCCTCCACCATTTGATCAAGGCATGCTTGATCCAACGGTCAACAGTGATATCGCATGGACCACTTGCACGACGTTTAATCTCCCTTACGGAGCCGATAAGGATTATAAATCCTTAATCTATAAATGTTCGAGTCCATTCTGAGATTAACGTCTGATCACTTTATGACCCGATATCCGTTGGATATACGAGGTCATAAGATCTACGGCCTACGGGTCTTCAACTAACATACGGATTACCAAATAGCTTAGTCTCGCAGTTGACTGTGACATAAGCGTTTGAAAATGAGATCGAAGGCCAGGATTTAGTACGGGGCTACAACCATGATCAAGAAATCCGTACACTCCTATTCCCCACAGTTTATCCTTCTGCCATTTTTCTTCCGCCATTAATATCTGTCGATCTAAACGATCTGATGGCTCCCTCTACGCTTGTTCACTGATGATGGAATTGACATTTCCACCCATTAACTCTGTCATACTCTATTCACATTCATACAACAGTTAACTTGTTCACATTGGATCGCCATCGATCCTTACATTGATCGATGGTCGATCAATGAACCAATAACACAAGAATTAACTCAATAACACATAAACACACAGACATACGAATTCCACATAACACATAATTTATATTATACACAATATAATTCCAGTCTAAGGCATTTCAGCATTAGTCACAAATTCTCCTCTCGACTACATTGAATCCACACTCTGTTTACACAAATGTTTCTTGCCCCTCTATCACTCTCTGTTTTTCTGTCACGAAACATAGACTCTTCACGAAACATAGACTCTTTATAGAGAAAATTACAAAGTCGTGGATCATCTCAGATCCACGATTTCCTTTCACAAATCGCTTAAATTTCTCAACACACATACATGGAAGATAATTACATTAAATTAAGTCTTCTCGAGACTTATCAATTCCTTCAAATTATCTCGTTTTTAACAGAAAATTGCTCCCGGTTTACATGATTGTCCACGTCTTCCCCTCCATAGTTTTGACTTTGACTTTTGATTAAGGGTGCTTGGATGCTCTTGCATCAAACTCCTGAGGCACAAAAGTTTATGACTTCCTGGTCATATGCTTCTCCTTAATCCCATAGCAATTCTACCCACTTCCTCAGTGGAATTGCCTTCATGATCTTTCTGTGAGCTGCAACAAAACCTCTACAGTAACAGTCTTCTCTGCTACATGATACCTCACCAAGCTTCTCTCTTCGATCTTAGTCTTTCGGCATCTCTCTAGTTCTCTCTTCTATGGAACCATATGAGCATTTCATGCTCTAGGTTGCTGTAAGTTTTCTCACCTTCTATTGCCGCTATCGACAGTACCAAGACCATAAACTCTCCAGTCTTCAACATAACTATACCTCCTCCTTTTGCACGCAAAGTCTTCTTTTTTGCAGGAAACCTTTCCCTGCTCTGATACCACTTTGATGCAGGAAAAACCGCCTAAAGGCAATTTCCCTGACTTTATAATAACCTTACGTGACCCTGTGGGTTATGGCCCACCTATACAAATTGGAAGAGTTTACGTTGGTGGGTTTTAAACAAAAACCCAACCAATCACCAAACAACGGAATACAATGAAACCCACCAATGAACACCGGTCCCACCTGAATGCATACGACCAGACCTCAAATAGATTTAAACCCGCGTCCATAAACTTCTCGGTTCCGCCTTTCCCACAAATCTTATCGGAGAAATTCTCCACCGTTGATCTTCTACCCAATCTGACAGTTGATGGTTCACCCGATTAATGAAACTAATCGCTAATCCTCCACTGTTTGCCCAAGGCACGCTTGATCCAATGGTCAGCAACGATATCGCATGGACCACTTGCATGGCGTTTAACCGCCCTTACGGAGCCGATAAGGATTCTAAATCCTTAATCTATAAATGTTCGCGTTCATTCTGGGATTAACGTTCGATCACTTTATGACCCGATATTTGTTGGATATATGAGTTCATAAAATCTACGGCCCGTGGGTATTCAACTAACACACGGATTACCAAACTGCTTAGCCCTGCAGTCAACTGTGACGTAAGCGTTTGAAAATGAGATTGACGGCCAAGATTTAGTACAGGGCTTCAACCACAATCAAGATATTTGTATAATCTTATTCCCCGCTGTTTATCCCTCCACCATTTTTCTTCCTTTATTAATATCCGTCGGTCTAAACGATCCGACTGCTTCGTCTCCGCTTGTTCACTGAAGATGGAACTCACATTTCCACCCTTGAACTCTACCATACTCTATTCACATTCATATAACAATTAACTTGTTAACATTGGATTGCCATTGATCCTTACAGTGATCGATGGTCGATTAATGAACCAATAACACGGGAATTAACTCAATAACACATAAACACACAAACATATGAATTCCACATAACACACAATTTATATTATACGCAATATAATTCTAGTCTAAGGCATTTCAACCTTAGTCACAAATTCTCCTCTTGACTACATTGAATCCACAATTTGTTTACACAAATGTTTCCTGCCCCTTTCTCACTCTCTGTTTTTCTGTCACACAACATAGACTCTTTATAGAGAAAATTACAAAGTCGTGGATCATCTCAGATCCACGATTTCCTCTCACAAATCGCCTAAATCTCTCAACACACATACATGGCAGATAATTACATTAAGTTAAGTCTTTCCGAGACTTATCAATTCCTTCAAATTAGCTTGTTTTTAACAAAAAATTGCTCTCGGTTTACATGATTGTCCACGTCTGCCCCTCCATAGCTTTGACTTTGAACTTTTGATTAAGGGTAGTCGGATGCTCCTGCATCAGAGGATAAGGATGAGTACCTTGAGTGATAACAACTTTTATTTAATCATAATTAAATATTAATTAACTATTTAATCTAGGTGGAAAATGTATTAATAATTTAAATTAATTAATTAACTATTAAAAACAATTTTAATTATATAAAAATTATATATAATTGTTGGCGGCACTCTACAACCTGTAATGGGGTGGATTTTTATGTCCATAATGATTTATAAACATTTAATGTTGGTTTAATATGTAGATATATTATAGCATAGTAAATTTGAGTTAAAGATTTAAATGGTTTAATATATAATTAGATGTTATAGTAAATAATAAATAATAATATAATTAATAATGCACCAATTTAAAATTAATAAATCTATTCATTTCAATTTGTTCTATTGTAATTTTGTTTTTATTTATAAATTTACAAACCATCTTTTTTTGAAAAAAAATCATAATTATTACATACCACATAATCATTTTTAACTATTTCTTATTTTAAAAACATATAAAACAATAAATTTAATTAATATTATAGAGTTTCAATATTACCAAAAAAAAAAAAAAAATTACTAAAGTTAGTTATTATATCTATATATATATAATTGAATACTTATGCATATCACATTAATTTTTTATGGGAATTTAATGTTTTTATGAGAATTTTAATACAAGTAAAATAAGAATACTTTTATTTAATAACTATGTGAAATTTGTATAAATATAAATAATATTATTCCTAGATGGGAGTGACCTTGGAGATAAATGGTGGGATTAGGGAATGAGCCCACGACCTTGCCACGGAAAGCACAATAAATGTCAGAGGTGTTGTGGCCATACACACATGCGACTAATTTTTAAGCTTGGAGTTATGGCATATGATGCTTTATGGATTTTGAGTATCTAGTTGCAACACTGAGAGAGGGGGTTGGGGAAGCTAGGCCCCTTGCTACAGGATGCATGGTTAGAGGAAGGGTGGAGTCGAGTGCATCATGTTAACATCTTGATGCTATCAATTCTGAGAATCTATGTTTTGTTTTCTGAAGTTAATTCCAAAGGAAATGCTACCACCTTGGCTCTATTCGTCGTCTGTTTTATTGATTTCTTTGAGTTGGAAGGAAAGAGTTATGGTCACCTAAAGGAAACTGGGAGAGAAAGGTACATTATAAAAGTGAGCCACAACTTCTTGGGTGAACTTCGAGCTTTCGACACTCTAGATTCATTTGCAACACTCCAACCTCTAAGTCTGAGTCCCTCTCGACCTATTGGTCCTGGGTAGCTCCTTAATCCATTTGAATCTCTATCAAATTTTATATTAGCTTACTATTCGGCCTTTGGTGTTGGTTTTGGGGAGGTCTTGTTCAATCTGGGTCTTATACTGTATGTTCAGTTTCTTGAATGGTCAATTGTTTCTTCATTGTGGCGAGTCTCTTGGGTTGATAACCTTTGATTGCTCCATCTAGTGTCTTCTTTATATTTTTGGGTCAATCCACTTGGCCCTGTACTTACCATTAGTTCATTTGGTTTCTTTACCCCCTGTTTTCTCCCTAGCTCGGGCTTTTTGTGGTTTAATTAGTCTGAAATTTCTAACACAAGTATTCTTTGCATGGAGCATAAAACAAGGTTGATGGATGTCGAGATCCGAGCTTAGTTTATGCAAAAAAACTCTTCGACACAATGAATGTAATCAACAACAAAATTTCTGATGTTGTATCACCCAAAATAAAATGAGATATATATTAGTCACAAGGACCACAAAAGGAAAGGAAAGTAGTAAGTTATGAAGGCCATATCAAAATAAAGAGGGAAAATACATAATTTGAAGGTTGTCATTAAAGAAAGGCCGGCACTAACTTCAGTGATTGCGATACTGTAACCACTAGTCAAGACAATTAGGTACTATCTTATACACAAATCTCATTAGAAACATATATAATTCCTTACAATCTAAGATCTTACACGGCTACAATCTCACGATTTAAGCCACATTTTTATCCTCACTTGCCTAGAAAATTCACGATCTAGACTCTGCACCAACAACTAATCCCATGCTTAGAATCAAGAAAAAAACCATTCCACATGGGTTTTCATGACCACCCAACAAGCAACTTGATTTGGAATAGTTCCCAAGACTGCAATCTAACTTCATTAAAGTGGTTGTGATGCCTTTCAAATGGAAACCTTCATGTGAATTGGTGCAATTTCCCTTTATTTATATGATTGCAACTTTAGTTTCCACTCGTCTTTGTTTGCATAGCTATGAGTTACGACTTGTTGAGTTTCAAACCTATGACTTGACTTAATGTCAACTAGGGCGAGAAGCCTTCGTTCCATGGGTTGCGAACTCCTTAAAAAAAAAAAAAAATCATTTACCAAAAAATACATTTAAAAAAATTTAAAATTAAGAAAAAAAATGAAGTCACCTGGGCGGGGAGGTCGATACCCGGAAATCAACCTCCCTGCCCAGGTGGTCATGTGGCATGGCCTTTAGGCGGGCAGGGAGGTTGATTCCCAGAATTGGCCTCCCCTCCCAAGAGGTCAAGGGGCCTGGCCCCTGGGCAGGCAGGGAGCTACCTCCTGGGCATGGAGACTGATTCCCGGAATCGGCCTTGCCGCCCAGGTGGTTGTGGGGCCTAGCCCTTGGGGGGATTTGTGCTCAGTTCCCTGCCTGCCCATGGTCCAGGCCTCGCGGCCACCTCGGTGGGGAGGCCGATTCTGGAAATCGACCTCCCCTCCTAGTTGGTTACTGGCCTAATTCATTTTTTTAATTTTCTTTTTATTTGTTTTTATTTCTGAATTCAGATTTCTGTGATCCATAATGAATTAAGAAAATTATTACGGTAGAAATCATATAAGAGAAATTTTTGGCGGATGCGTTTCGAACCAACAAGTGTAGTTTTAAATATTTAT
>APFE030369114.1:44505-59764 GCA_000404065.3 Pinus taeda
TTATACATGCCGAAGCATCCAATACCATGGACCGAAAACCATCGTGTCCAAAACCATGTGCGAAAAATCATGCACAAAACCATAGGTAGGTCTGCCCAACCTAATATAGGGTCTAAAAACAAAATTTTACGTGGCGCTGCCCCAGATCGCATAGAGTGGGGTTACTTGCACCCCTCAAACCCCCTGTGACTCCCCCCGCACCCCCCGCTATGCAATCGATGCAACCAAGGGGGGCTCCACCTCCCTTCTAACCCCCCAGTTAACTACATGGGCTAGTCGTAGAAAGAATATAACACAACCCAACAGATTTGAGGTACCATTGCTACTCCTCTACTTCATTAAAGTTTTTTCTATTGCTCGTGTAAATCCTAGTGTCATTCCCTTATGTAAGAAATATCATGAACAAATAAATTTTGTTGGCGAAGTCAACCCAGAATTGAGAGAACGAGAATGTGGTGTGCTCAACCTAGTGTTATTGGCAATTTCTCCTTCTAAGGTTTTATTGACATTTCACTCTTTTGAATCCCATATGAGCAAATTCTAGCATATAAGATGAGCTCTAGATATGATTTCCCTAGAAGTTGATGTAATAGTGTGATGGTGTGAGAACCTTTTATATCTATCTGCATACTCTAATAGTCTCCATTTTCCAAGAATTAGGGATCACTTCCACTAGCATAAGACTTCACCTTTTAGCCAGATTTGAAATTGATCTAGGAATTGTATCAAGTGTTCCAGGTTGAGACCATAATGGTCTCCTTTTTTAGAACATTAGGGAGCACTTTCACTAGAAAAAGACTTCAGTTTCTAGCAAGATTTGGAATAGTTCTAGGAACTGCACCAGGTGTTCCATAGTTGGTGGTCAGCATTAAACCACCGCCGATTGAGACCTCAAATTCTCCCACCTTAAACCATCATTTTCGAGAGCATAATTAGCCAATTGCTGCTATGCATTTTTATGCATTTTTTGTATCTCATCTCTCTTCTCGGACTCATATATATCCCTTCAGATTAAGGGGGAGAATGGTGGACATGTAATCTGCTAAGGGTTATTGTGTGGAATGTGAAAAGTTGGAAAAGTCCAAGAAACCACTTAGAATATGAAAACCAAGGGTCATAAAACAATGTATTTTATGTAAATATTTGTAAATAGAAAACGTCTTATGATTTAACATATATTGTCTATCATTTGCGAGTGTTTGACAAAAACAATGAGCCATGCATACATAATAGTTTTCACACCTCTCTCATCAAGTGCCCACTAGAATGTGCCACCACAAAGTAATTCATTAAATACTAGTGTCTCCCTATTTGGTATTTTTTTACCTTTTTTTTGTTTCCCATTACCAACTATTTTAACCGACGCAGATTGGATCTTCTTTTCAAATTGAATCTTCTTTTTTAGATGTTTTTGTTTTTGTTTTTTTTAATTCATTTTTAGATTTTTTAAAAGTTAAATTTTTTACTATCTAATGTACAAATAAGTGTTCTAAGAATTTTAAGAATATTTATATATTTTAAACTATTAAAATTCACAATTTTTCTTATATATTAGAAATTATCTTTTAAATAACTAAAATGACCATCTTACTTGAAAATTGTTTATTAGATTAAAAAAATAAATTATATACCACTCCCCTTTATCCTTTTTTTCATGGGCGGCTTGTGTGATGTGTAAGGAACATAGTTAATTATATATATATAATAATATATATATATATATATATATAGATTGAATATTTCTAGCTTATGTTCCATAAACATTGTATATAATTCGAGTTTATGGTTGGTAAGCATTTAGATAATTTTAGTTTATGTTATCTTTCTCTTTCTTCTCTTTGCTTATGAAATATTTAATATGATCATAAAGAATCTCTATGGTGATTTTGTTTGGTCTCCCTTTGCTATATGGATGTTTAGACATATGAGGAGTACTTACAATTTTAACAAGTAGAACTAACAAGATTGTGTGAGAACCTTTTATATCTATATGCATACTCCAATAGTCTCCATTTTCCAAGAATTAGGGAGCACTTCCACCAGCATAAGACTTCACCTTCTAGCTAGATTCAAAATTGTTCTAGGAACTACATAAGTGTTCCAGGTTGAGACCACAATGGTCTCCCTTTTTAGAACATTAGGGAGCACTTCCACTAGAAAAAGACTTCAGTTCCTAGCAAGATTTGTAATTGTTCTAGGACCTGCACCAAGTGTTCCATAGTTGGTGGTCAGCGTTAAACTACTATTGGTTGAGACCTAAAATTCTCCCACCTTAAACCATCATTTCAAAGAGCACAATTAGCCAATTGTTGCTATGCATTTTTTATATTTTATCTCTCTTCTTGGACTCATATATACCCCTTCGGAATAAAGGGGAGAATGCTAGACATGTAATTGGTTAAGGATTATTGTTTGGAATGTGAAAAGTTGGAAAAGTCCAAAAAAACCACTTAGAATATGAAAACCAAGGGTCATAAGACAATGTATTATTATGTAAATCTTTAAAAATAGAAAGCATCTTATTACTTCTCATATATTATCTATCATTTATGAGTGTTTGCGAAAAACAATAAACATTACATGCATAACAATTTTCACACCTCTCATCAAGTGCTTATTACAATTTGCCACCACAAAGTACTTCATTAAATATTCTTGTCCCCTATTTGGTCTTTTTATTTTTTTGTTTCCCATTACCAACTATTTTAACAGACGCAAATTAGATCTTCTTTTCAAATTGAATTTTTTTTTGTGTAATCTAATTGTTAGATGTTTTTGTTTTTTAAGTTATTTTTAGATTTTTTAAAATTTAAAATTTTTACAATATAATGTACAAATAAGTGTTCTAAGAATTATAAGAATATTTATACATTTAAAACAATAAAATTTTTTATATATTAAAAGTTATCTTTTAAAAGTTCTAAAATTGACCATCTTACTTGAAAAATTGTAATTATTAAATTTAAAACAAGATTATACCACTTTCCTTTTTATCGGCTGCTTGCGTGATTGTAGGGAACATGGTTTAATTGAAAGTATATAATAATTTTAGCTTTATGTCTATAAACTTGTATATAATTTGAATTTATTCTTCGTAAGTATTTAGATAATTTAGTTATTTATTTTTTCTATATATATTGTTATAATATAATTTGTACATAGTACATACACTGGCTATAGCAAGATAAGCTATATATTGTTATAATACAGTTTGTACATAGTATGTACATTGGCCATGGCTCGAAATGCTGCAGAGCAGCTCCGCAAGATTAGATACCAGCCTGGGGTGTGTAAACCGGCTGCCCAGACCATTACAACATACACTCGCTGTAAAAATAAAGTCACCCTAAGCCTGAGGATTAAATTCATGGAAAAGCTACAAAGATATCAAATTCATCCATGTCGCAGAGATGCTTTCAGTGCAAAGTTCAATCTTTACCTAGGACCGCAGAGATTATATTAGAGCCACAGATTATATCACTAAAAACGAGCCACGGAGATAATTAAAATACAGTCGCACAGATGAAATTTCTTTTGAATACAAACCGCAAAGATAATTAGAATACTAGCCGCATATATAAAATTTATTTTGAATACGAGCCACAGAGATGGAATTTCCAATAAAATTATAGTCAACATAATTTAGGTCAATGTTCGAACAACGAAAACAATCGAAACAGAGTAGGATACTTGACCAAAAGCCAAGTATTCACAAGCTTATTTGGACAAGGGTACGTACCGTCTCCAAATTCAATATGATTCCTTCCGCCCAGTAAAATCATCATGGCCTTGTCCAGGGAGGTGGTAAATTTTTTTTGAAGGGTAAAACTTTTCTTAAAAAATTATGAGTGTTTAAATTTTATTTTTAATTTTGTTTTTAGTAATGGAAATAGATTTAACACCATCAAAAGATCTTAAGGCATTTAAAATATTGAAACTTCACAGTAGTAATTTAAATTTCCCAAAATTTTTATAGAATTTTATCAAAATCTTACCATATATTTATTGATATGATAATGTAATGTTATCTCTAACATATATGTACTCATTTTTAAAAATTTAACCTATGTCACTGTACAAATATAATAAACTTAAACTTCAACAAATTCTACATAGTAGCCAGTCCCTACTGCTTTATTTAAATATAACTAATTTAAAGTAAAAAATAAAATCCAATGATATGAACGAAAATAAAAAATCTCGTTCTGGTTAACAACAATCGTTTAGGTGGAAGCAGAAAGTGGAAGAAGAAGGTTCTTTGAACATGCTTAATCCATTTATAGGTTTTGTCTCGGACTTGACACTGGAACAACTGGTAACCACATAGCCTGCATTGTAGCGAGATTGAGGTCCGGACATTTGAATTGTAAGTGGGCATTGTAGCGAGATGGAGGACATTTGAATTGTAAGTGAGTCTGAGTTCAGAGTTGTGAAGAAATTCAATAAGGTATAAGAGTAAATTTGGAGGGATATTAATTTTAATGTAGTAGGTAGTTCTTGCTGCTTAGTTTAAATATAGTTAAATTAAAGTAAAATTACTGAATTTAAGTTAGTGCTAAATTGAGTGAAATTTCAACCCTTTTAAAAACTAAGTAAAATTACTGAATTCAATTTAGTGTTAAATTGAGTGAAAGTTCAACCCCTTTAAAACTACCAGATAAGTGTTTTAGGTGGTCAAGTTATTTGAGGATACACATGATGGTGTAGTTACATATTAGGTTCTTCTATATTAATAGAGGTTATAACAATAACATTTGATACTACAAATTTATTTTTATTTAAAAATAAATGAATAATTGAATAAATATTCAAATAAATGATCCAACATATGATTAAATTCAAGTTAATTCTTGTTAATGATGACTATGTTCTATATTAATAGAAGATATAACAATAACATTTGATACTATAAATTTATTTTTGTTTAAAAGTAATTGAATAATTGAATAAATGTTCAAATAAATGATTCAACATATGATTACATTCAAGTTAATTTTTGTTAATGATAACTATGTTAAACATAATAGCTATTCACTTCTTAATAGGTTTTGCAAACTTTTACAACCATGTTGAAAACTATTATAAAATACTTTGGTTTTTTAAAGATATTAAATTCATATTTCATATTAAGAAAGGGATTGAAGAGGAATGTATTTAAACATTTAGTGCTCAATCCAAGTCACTATTGGCATCATGATGTTGGCATTGATGTCAACAATCAGTTAACCTCTGTTAACATTGGTGTAATAGTTGTGGATGTGTGTGCACAAGGTTTGATTTATGTGTTTCAATAGTAAAGGTGATTGGTAGAATGTCTGAAGGTGGTTTGAACTAGTGGCTGCAGATCTGGGCATATGACTTTTGATTTTTCCCCAAGTTTATGTATGGACACAGATTGAAAGGGAGCAATTGGTGTTTGCATTGTTGAAAACTCAAATCGCCAGTGTAAAACCCATGGACATGTCCTGTAAGATGCAAAAAGAAATCTACAAGCTTTCCCAATGAAGTTTCCCGTGGTTTTGGAGTCAAGTTGATTTGTTCTGAGTGTTATTGTGTTGGTATGCTCATGGTGTTTAATTAGTTTTAATTTGGTCTACAAAACATCATGAACCATTTGATTTGGTCACCAAGGAAATGGAAAATGATTAAGAAGGTTGATTTGGTTGATTTAATGAATGGGCAATAATTTTAAATTGTCTTGGCTGTGGATCTACTTTTGTTGGTCACAGTGCATATTAGAGCCTAAACTGTAACCCTCTACATTGATGCAGTTAGAGTTGATGTATACTTCGTTTTATGTTAATGTGTGACAACCTTGGAATAGAGAAAATCAAGCTAATAGTTCTAAGTTTGGAAGATGAGCAATTAGCATGTCAATGAGACACCTATAATAGAGTGTGATTGTATGTATGTGTAAACTTGAAGATTTTTAACAATTTTGCAAGTGAAAATTATATGTGTTTTGGGTAGAGGATCAATTTACTAAACACATAAAAGATGATTTTTATCTCGGTTTTGTAGAAAATAAAGAATACATTAGTACCATAACAACATACACAAGACAACAAACGATGAAGGAGTTCACCCCTCTTTGGCTACATTTCCTGGTCCAGCTTCCAATGTTGGGCCTCTTTCATTATGCTCAAAAATATGTGTTTACATCAAGTTACAATGATTAAAATGCTAAAACAATGTCTCCAATGGCTCCAGAACAGTAAAAAACCTCTATTTTGGTTCTTTCTGCACCTCATTTGGCCAAAACCTAGGAAAGTTATGCTTGTTTCCTCTTTTCTCCAATTTTCTGACTACTGGTCCTACAGTTCGCCCCAAACTTGGCTTGAGCACCCCAAATGTGGAAACGACATGAAAACTTGACCTACATTCATGCTTTATGAGCAAAATTGTAGGATGGATAACTCTTCCATTAAGCCCCCAATTCTGAAAAATTAGGCCACATGGGGGCCACATGCCCAGGGGTCGGGGCTAACTTATCACCCCCACTGGTCGGGCTCCCAACCACTTGACATCGGCCATGTTTCACTCCATAAAACCCGAGGCTTAACGCTTAAATTCTGTGTTGAGGACTACGCTCTCCATTTGATGGCAATGAGGTCATGTAGTGGCCATATGGTCCGGGGCTGGCCCTCGCTGCAAGTTCCTAGCTGCTAGCTCCTCCTTCCCTTCCGTCGGTGGTCTTATAGACTTGCATATGGCCGAGGGCTGGCCCTCTTTTCATATGTCGATGATTTTCAGCGATGGGTCTAGCACGTTGTATGGATGGCGATTACCATGGGGCTAGGGCTAAGCCCTAGCCCACGGTCCCACTGCTTGGTTCTCTTGGCGTGGTGACCAAGGCTGGGGCTTAGCCCCCACCCTACCCCCAAACATGCTAATGATTAAAATTTAATTACAATTGTGATACTATATAGGTTAAGTATCATTGTAGCAGAGTTGGCAGAGGTCTTGCCTGGCCTATGCGAGGTTCGATTTTCGATTCCATGGGGGTTGTTCGGCCTCCATACAAAATTTTGGTCAACCATGAGGAGGCCATGTGGAAGCCATTGGTTGGCCCACATGGCACTCCTTCATTGGGCCACCACAATAAACATTCAACCAATGAAAATTAACCACACCTCAACCAATCAGCTGATGCCAAATATCGACCAACCATTGGCCGTTGAAGGACCCAATAATCTTGCCAAGTCATGGCCAAGTCATCGTATGGACTGCTGACTAGGCATCCCTGCAAACCATATTTTACTTTTAGTTTGTTTCCCAAATTGATCAGAACAAGCTATCGAGAGCCTTTAGTGTCATATTTGAATGAAACAAGTTGTGTTAGATTCAAGTCGTCAAGAGCTATCCAATTATATAGGTTTCGAGCTCTGTCACACACTTTCAATTTTGAGCATTTTTTTGATCCCATGGATCACTCCATATTGGAAGCTTTTGGAACTCCAAAAGCACATTTTTCAGTCAATAAATAGATGAGGGTACAATTTCCTCACCCTTCCCTTCTCAATAAACTTAGCTTTTCTTGGATTTGTGCCTTTGAGATTAACACGAAGGTACTCCACATTCCCTCGTTTTGAAGTTCTTGTCCTTTTGTCAATGATGGAATTATGTCGCAATTATTCAAGAAATTCTGGTGAGAAATCTTCTTTTGAAGGAATTTGAACATGCTCTCTTTGATCATTAATCAAAGGAGGCTCATATAGTCTTAGATTATCAACATTAACAACTACATACATTTACATATAATCCAAATGGAAAGCATTGTTACCAATATTTTCAACAATCTTGAAAGGACCATACTTTATTGGTTTCAGCTTTTTACCTTCTCCTTTAAGCCTCTCTTTGCTAATGTAAAGCCATACTTCATCTCTAACTTGGAAACTGTGGTCAACACAATGCTTATCATGTCTTGTCTTGTACTTGGCTTGGCTCCTTTTCAACTGTTCTTGAACCATTTGATGTGTCAATTGAACTTTCTCAATGAACCACTTGGTCTTGTCAATGTCACTATGACCATCAATAGCAACATCCTTCCCAAAGATAAAATCTAAAGGAGATTTGGTGAGTAACCAAAACATGCCTCAAATGGAGATGTTTGATTCGATGAATGCTTTACCCAGTTATAAACATGATGAATGTAGTGTAAGTGTTCATCCCAAAGCTTGGGATGTTTGCTGCAATAACCACGAAGAAGATGTACCACTATTCTATTCACCATTTCTATTTGACCATCTGTTTGTGGATGGAATGTTGTGATGTTTTTCAAATTGGTGACCATGAGTCCCCATAAGCTTGACCAAAACATCCCAACAAATCGAGAATCTCGAACTGAAATAATGGATTTGGGCAACCCAAAATGCACCCAAACATTTTGAAAGAATATTTGAGCAATCTGTTCCATTGTAACCTATTTCTTACAAAGGATCAAAATACACATCTTGCTGAAACGATCCACCACAACATAAAGATAATAATGATTTCCTTTAGACATAGGAACTCTTCCTACAAATTCCATAGAGACACTTCCCAAGGATGGGAAGGAACTGGAAGTGGAGTATACAATCCTAAATTTCTACTGCTAAGCTTACTTATAGCACAAAAGCATCCTCTTACATATTGTGATACACTTTCATTCATTCTAGGCCAATAACAATTATTTTTTAATTATGCCACTGTATTGCCTACACTGAAATGGCCAACAATAAGATAAGTACGTGTCTCCCTTATGATGTTGACTCTTTCACCCTATGGAATGCATAGCTTGCCAAGATGATACAAAAGTTTATCATGCACATGGTAATCCAATTCCTCTACTTTGTTTCCTTGACATAAAGTTGCATATACATCTTTAAAGTCTTCATCTAAAGCATAATGTTCAACATATCTCTCATGCATGATAGAATTATGCTTAAGAATAACTGAAGCACTAACAATTGGTCTAGAAAGCATATCAAAAACCTTGTTATAAATACCTTTCTTATACCTTATCATCAAGTGGAATTACTGTAAGAAACCCATCCATTTGAAGTGCCTCGCTTGCTATAGATTTGTTTGTGATTACAAGTATTACAATGGTTAACGATCAGTGTGAATGACATTTTCCTTTCCCATCAAATATTGTCTCCATTTTTTCACGCTCTTCACCAATGTGTACAGTTCCTTGTCACAAATAGGATAGTTAACTACCACACCATTAAAAGTTTCAGAATGAAAACATATGGGCTTACCATGTTGCCTCAAGATCGCTCCCATGGCATAGTCACTTGCATCTGTTTGTTTCTCAAATGCCTGTCTTAAATCAGGATGTGAAAGAACTGGAGTTGTACTGATTCTATCCTTCAATGCATCAAAAGATTTTTGTTGCTTTCCTCCCCATTGAAAAATCTCAGTTACATTAGTGGGCTTAGGCCAATCAACAAAGACGTTGACCTTTGAGAGATCTATATTCAATTCATCCCCTCCAACAATATGTCCAAAATAAACTAATGAGGTCTTTCCAAACTCACATTTAGACATATTTAAAAACAATTTATCTTTCTTCAAGACATCTAAAATTTGTTTCACATGCATGACATGCTCTTCACAAGACTTGTTGAATATCATGATATCATTTGAGTAGACAATCACAAAATCATCAAGAAAAGGTCTTAAAACATCATTCATAACCTGCATGAATGTTGCAGGAGCATTAGAAAGCCCGAATGGCATAACCAACCATTCAAATAAACCTTGTTTTGTTTTGAAAGTTGTCTTCCATGTGTCTCCTTCAACAATCCTAATAAGATGATAACCACTCCTCAATTCCAACTTAGTGACATAAACAACATCGTTCAATTGATCAAGCAAGTCATCAATTCGAGGAAAAGGGTAACGATTCTTTACTGTTATCTTGTTTAAGGCTCTGAAATATACACACATGTGCCATGTGCCATATTGTTTGGTACTAACACAATTGGTGACCCACATGGCGATGTTTGGTTTGATGACCCCTTTGTCAAGAAATCTTGTATTTGTCTTTTAATCTATGCATTCTCCATAACTGACATTGTGTACATGCCAATATTTGGAAGAGGACAATCTTGCTGCAATTGGATCTCATGTAGGATACTTCTTTTAGGAGGCAACCCTTTAGGCTCCTGAAACATCTCAGCATATGTGTTAACAAACTCATACAAATCATATTTTAACTTTGCATCACATCCTTGGCAAGCTTCATTTTCAACATTCTCTTTGGGCTTGATAATCAAGAGTGCAAAGTTCTTACTAGCATTGACTAACCTCTTCATTTGTTTAGGATTTACAAGTGATAAATTGAACTTCTTGTTATGTGCTCTAACAATGTACTCAACTCCATTTTTAAACAAGTGATATTTTTTCTCATGGCGTTGAAAGATGACTCTCCTATCATATAGATATGGGCTTCCCAAAAGAATACCACAAATATCAAGTGGAATGACATCAAGTTCTACCTCATCTATAAAGTTTGCAGTGATGGAAAATATTAATCTACATCTTTCTGTCACATGCAATTTTGCATTGTCACATATCCAACCTAAAGGATATGGTTTAGGATGAGGAGTTGTTCCCAAATTCAATTTCTTGACAATGTCTTGGGAAATGAGGTTTGCTTGTGAACCACAATCAAACATTGTATTTATCTTGGAATGTTTTGAAATGACTGTAATGTGGAAAAGCTCTATTCTTTCCTTTTCATGTTGAGTTTCATTAAGGCTACTACTTGAAGAACTAGTACTTGCAATAGAGTCCTTACCTTTGAATCCCATGGTTGTGATCTTTGTTTCATCCCCAGAGTCAGATCCGAAATCATGTTGGGTAGTTGCACTAGTCTTTTGTTTGCCTTTGTTGTTAAACTTTTCGGGTCTCATTTTAGGATGAAGTTTCCAACAGTGGTCTTCATCATGATCTTCTTTGGAATGATGTTTACATGTAATTTTTTCTCCCTCCTTTTTGATTGAAGCATTCTTCTTGCGTTTGCCTTTGAATTTCCCCTTTCCTTTGTCACCATTCTGAAATGAATTTTTGCTGCCCTATTGAGGAACATTCTTCCCTCTTTCTTCTAAATGAGTTGCATGTACACAAACTTCATCTAGTTTTGTAGGATTAAACATGAGAATTATGTGTCTCAAATAACTATGCAATCATCCAATGTACTTGAGAAAAGTATCTTGTGAGGACAAACATATATCCAAAATCAAATCCCTTTGTCTAAATTCTTGAGAATAATATTGCACATTTTGCCCCTTAGTTTGTCTAAAGTTTTGCCAACCCATAATAGCTTTCTGCATGTATGCTAATGGATAAAATTGCCTTCTTATTACAACAACAAAATCATTCAAAGAGGATAAAACATTACCGTGTTTCTTGATGTCCTCTTGAGTTTTGGATTCCCACCAAATTAGTGTTCCACCTTCCAATCTAAGAGAAGCAAGTTGAATCTTGGTTTCATCATCCTTGATTCTTTGTATCCTACAATGCACTTCAATCTGATGAATCCAATTATCCAATCTCTTTGCATTTACATCTCCTGATCGTACATAGGAAATTCAAACTTAATATCAAGCTTAAGCAAAGGATTTTTACCATAAACCCTTGGGGAACTTGGAGGTGTTTTTGAAAGAGTAGTAGCAGTAGAAGAAGATGAGGATGAAGATGAAGGTGAGGATGGAGGCGAAGGTGGTGGCTTCTCACCATTTCCTCCATTCCCTTTTGGAGGTTTGTCTCCTTTTCCTTCACGAGGTTTTGAGATTTTTCCTTGCAACATGGAATTCCTCTCCTCATACACTTCCATATCTCAGACATTTCAAAGAAATCCTTTCTGAAATTTCTCTCATTGTCAAACATCCTTTCAGGTTCTTCGTCATGTGCCATGACTATTGAAGCTTGAGGTTTCTGTGTTCTCGTTGACACAATATGAGAGCTTGGATCCTCCAATTCTCCCTCTCCTATCTTGAGATTAAACCTTGTAAGCATAAGAAAACACTTGAAAACAAATCAAATCTTCACAAAAACCTTGAGCTCTGATACCAAAATGACATGTATGTGTAAACTTGAAGATTTTTAACAATTTTTCAAGTGAAAATTATGTGTTTTAAGTAGAGGATCAATTTACTAAACACATATAAGATGATTTTTATCTCAATTTTGTAGAAAATAAATAAGACATCAGTACCATAATAGCATACACAAGACATCAAACGATGAAGGAGTTCACCCATCTCGGGCTACATCTCCTGGTCCAACTTCCAATGTTGGGCCTCTTTCATTATGTTCCAAAATATGTGTTTACATCATGTTACAGTCTCGGGCTACATCTCCTGGTCCAACTTCCAATGTTGGGCCTCTTTCATTATGTTCCAAAATATGTGTTTACATCATGTTACAGTGCTCAAAATGATAAAAATATGTCTCCAATGGATCCAGAATAGTCAAAAAACCCCATTTTGGTTCTTTTTGCACCTCATTTGGCGAAAAACTGAGAAAGTTATGCTTGTTTCCTCTTTTCTCCAATTTTCTGACTAGTGATCCTATAATTTGCCCCAAACTTGGCTTGAGCGCCCCAAACGTGGAAGCGACGCGCAAACTTAGCGTAAATTCTCATTTAGCAGGAGAAATTGTAGGATGGATAAATCTACCATCAAGCCCCCAATTTCGAAAATTACGGCCACATTGTGGACACGAGACCATGGGCCAGGACCAATTGCTTGTCGACCAGGCCCCCAATCGCTTGACATGTAGTCATATCGTGCTCCATAAAATCGGGGGCTTAGGGCTTAAATTCCACGGTGAGGACTACGCTATCCATATGTTGGCGGTGAGGTCACATGGTGGCTATATGGCTCGGGGCTAGCCCCTGTTGCAAGCGCCTAGCCGCTAGCTGCTAGCTCCTCTTGCTCTTTCGTCGGTGGTTGTATAGACTTGCATATGGACTTGGGTTGGCTCTTTTAGGTTGGCCCCCTTTTCATCCACCAACCATTTTCAACCATGGGTTGAGTGTGTTTTATGGAGGGTGGTTACCATAGGGCTGGGGCTAACCCCTGACACATGGTCCCACCCCTTGGTTCTCTTGTGCGTGATGACTAGGGCTGGGGCTTAGCCCTAACCCTACCCTCAAACATGCCAACGGTTAAAGTTTAAATACAATCGTGCAACTATATAGGTCAAGTACCATTGTAGCAGAGTTGGCGGAGGCCTTGCTTAGTCTATGCGAGGTTCGTGTGCGATTCCCCGGGGGCTGTTCGGCCTTCATACAAAATTTTTGTTAGCCATGAGGAGGCCATGTGTCAGCCACTGGTTGGCCCACGTGGCACTCACTCATTGGGCGACCAAAAAAAACATTCAACCAATGAAAATTAACCACGCCTAAACAAATTAGTTGATGCCAAATTTCAACCAACCATTAGACGATGAAGGACCCATTCATCCTGCCACGTCATGGCCCAGTTAGTGTACAGACCGCTAACTAGGCATCCCTGCAAACCATTTTTCAAAATTTTCGTTGTTTCCCAAATCGATCAGAACATGATATTAGGAGCATTTGATGTCAGATTTGAGTGAAACAAGTTGCGTTGGATTCAGGTTGTCGAGTTCTATTAAGTCGTAAAGGTTTCAAACTTTGTCAGACACTTCAAATTTTGAGCATTGTTTTTATCCCTTGGATTAGTGATGGCAATGTTGACTCAATTGTGTGTTTGAAAGATTGTTGGTGTGATTGATCGCTTGTGTATTGCGATCAGATGCATATGTATCATTTAGTGCAAATGAAAATGTGATTATAGCTATTGAATATGTCTGAGCAAAGATCATTGTTAGCTTGAAGTAGTGTGATCCAATGAAACACTGATCTAATTGTTATGTGCAAGGGTGAAAGTGTTTGTATGGCTGAGTGAGTATGAGGACAAAGTGTTGTAGATGACACTATTGTCTTGAGAGTATATTGTTATTGTATTGTGTATGTATTACTACTATTTTTGATGTAGTGAGATGTGAGTTGTTGCTAGGGTTTGATGATATTGATGAGAAAAAAGTGTAATTGAGTGTTGTTGGGTATTGAGCAGAGTTATTGTTGTTGCTCTGGTTTATAGTCAGATGCATTGTTGAGTAGGGAGAGAGTGTCTTGGCATGTTGTTGATTGTATTTATGACTAGAGAGGTTTTGTATCTTTCTTTTGTTATTATTGAGTAGACAATGGGTGTTCAAGAAGAAGAGAAATGCAAAAGGAAAGGTGGAGAAATACAAAGATCGGTTGGTAGCAAAAGGTTATTCCCAAGTGACGGGAATTAATTTTGGTGATATTTTTTGTCCTGTTGCCAACATAGATTCTATTAGATTACTTTTATCTATTGTTGTTGCTTTTGATTTTGAGGTAGAACATATGGAAGTGAAGACAACATTTCTTCACGGGGATCTGGAAGAAGAGATCTACATGAAGCACCCTGAAGGCTTTGCGGTGAAGGGTAAGACAAAACTGGTATGCAAGTTAAAGAAGTCTCTGTATGGGTTAAAACATTCACCAAGGATGTGGTATCAGAAATTTGATACATTTATACAGGGACTTGGATTCACCAAAAGCAAAGCATATCATTGTGTGTATTTTAAATTAATAGGTGACCGTGTTACCTGGTCTTGTATGTGGATGATATGTTGCTAGTTGGAAATAGCAAAGAAATTATCCAGAATTAGAAGACTCAATTTTCCTCCAAATTCAACATGAAAGATATTGGTGCTGCAAACTATATTTTGGGCATGGAAATTAAAAGAGATCAGGTAAAGAGGAAGCTCTAGTTAAACCTGAGGAAGTATGTAGAGACAATACTGCAGAGGTTTAATATGCAGGATAGTAAACTGGTGAAGGTTCCTATTCATGTAGGTGTAAATTTATCTTCTGAACAGTGTCCTAACACACAAGAAGAGGAAGAGGACATGTCCCGTATTTGATATAAAAGTGCAGTCGGTAGCCTGATGTATGGGATGGTATGTACTTGATCAAACATTGCACATATAGTGGGAGTATTGAGCATGTTTATGTCAAAACTAGGGAAGGAGCATTGGACAACAGTGAAGTGGGTCTTTATGTATTTTGTGTGGCACTAGTGATTATAGTTTATGCTACCAAGGAAGACTAGGATTGGACAGAGTTTTGGATATTCGTGGCTTTGTTGATGTAGGCTGGGCTGGAGATCTGGATCAGAGAAGATCTACAAGTGGGTATGTGTTTAACCTATTT
>APFE030369117.1:0-37008 GCA_000404065.3 Pinus taeda
CTCCGACACACACTCCTTTCCACAACTCATTGAAAATGAGGGTGTGTTTTATCATCCGGGACCATTCAGGATAGTTCTCCTTGCCAATGAGAACTATTCCCACCATGGATATGATTGAATGCATATTGTAGCAAAAAAAACTTCTGCTGCAAAACTTTTACTCTTAATGGGAAAAAAAATATAGTTCTGATGTGATTAGACAGCAAACTCAAATGTCAATTCACATTCATCTGCACAACGTTAAAGTATAGAATATGGCAGTATACTAAGTCCAAAAAAAATACCCTCAACAGCTAAAGCACTGCGTCAACAAAAGGCTGAAGAATGTATTTGGACTCTCAATATCACAAGTTACAAACCCTCTTAGAAATATATGAAGTCATTCCTTTGTCCATATCCATGCGGTTATACTTAAAATTAACCAAAAAAATGTTGGTTTTCAAATAAGACTTTACTAGTCGACTTTCAATTGTTGACTGTGCTAAAACTAGTCTATTAACGTTTTTTTTTCAAACTTCTCATGCTCCTTAGGTGCACAACAATATGGGCTTCGAATGTATAATGTTGTCAGGCGCATTACCATCACCATGGCAGAAGGCCGCTTTCAGTGGCTGGTTTCTTCAATATCGACATACCATCGTCGTTGATCGAATGCCCTTGGCAGTCACGCGAGGGGCCGAGCTTCATATGTTTTTGGGCCAGCAGAAGCATTCATCAATCACTTCTTCCTTGTCAAAACATTACATTACAAACAGTGGACGTCCCCCCGAGCACACGTCGAATACCTGAAAACAGTGCCATTTCTGTTGTGGGGATTACGGTTGAATGGGATTTGACCTGGTTGGGCTGCGGCAATGGGGGCGGACACGGTTGCTCACCCTCATAGAAGCAAGTTAGCAGGCTTTACGACTGAGTTGTGGAGGCCCGGGTTTGAATCCCTGGGCCCGAAAAGGATGAATAGGACACCAGCAGAAGCACTTCTGCCTCCTCCCGACTTCAACTCGATGGTTTATCTGCGGGGATGGGCCGTCGGGAAGAAACGGACGCTGGTAAACGTGTACGTCGTGGAGAGCATGAGACGGATAGCCATTCAAGAAATGAACAGGAAGGATTATGAAATAGATGGACTGAACGAGCAGTGGAAGAAGAATGCAAGGCGATGGAGAAACAAAATCACTAGAGAGTAGAATCGCAGGCCCTTCAAAAAAAAATTAACGCACATGGACAGTATGGACAGCATGGACAGCGCTGGACAGTGGGGCAACTACCATGTTAGGAGCAGCTAACTATATGGAGGAACAGCTCAGCTACATGGAGAGCAGACTAGGGAGTTACAAGGGACATAAGAGCTAAAAAAGGAGCTGGCTCTGATACCATGTCAAGCCACGCAGTAACTCCATAAGGCAAAAATGATTCGACTGTTATATTCCATCAGGTAGGTCTTCATTATATATATGAGGGAGAGACTGTTCAGTTCGTCTCTCGATGATTGTTCATATTTCCTATTTATCTATTTACATAAATTCACCCAATCACAAGGATTAGGTGTCAACAAAATCTCTATTATATAATCATTTTCATTAGAGTTTAACACCATTAAGTCAAGGCATCCATATTGTCACAATGTCAAAGTTGTTATCACATAAAATACAACTTATCAAAGCCTTATCAAGATCAATCAAAGAGATAGTTACTTAACCAAGGAGTGGATCTTGAGTATCAATCTTACTACCACACTCTTACCATCAGGGTTATCGTGCTCATTACAAACACTATCAGTGGCATCAAGTTAGCACATATCAAAGTCATATTAACTTTTACTAATAAGTGTACATGTATTAGAAATTAAACTCACTCACATATGTATGTTACTGGCATGAATCACTCAAGAATATAAATCAAGTTAATCTTGTCATACCTCGAGGCTTAACTAGTCGTCTCGATATTACTGCTAAATCAAAACATAACAATTATACGTACCTTGTAACATTCAGAAACCTTTATAACACATACATTATCATCTTGCAATATCAAGTTCCTTTTCATGCTCTAGCTTCCCCTTTCTTTTACCAGCGTTCTTCTTGCACAAGCTCTCTTTTCCTACACCTTCTAGTGTCTAAATGATACTTGAGAAGGAATTGCTTATATATTCATCGAGAAGTTAGAAGTATTCAAATATTCATGTTGGAACAATAATCAAAATGATAAATCCAAATAAGAGCATTGTCATAAATAAATAGGTCTAGAAGATACTTATCTTTAACAATGGTCTAAGGTAGAGTTCAACTCCATCTTGAACCTGTCACCAAGAGTCTTCAGAAGAAATGCAGTCATTCACAAAATCCCTTTTCCAAGTCCTTCCCTTCTTAATCATGAGGTGCCACCAGGCAACAATCATATATCACCAAAGGAGAAGATGTCTCAACTGTTGACAGCCAATCCAAACATACTGTCTCCTGGAGAGAATCTAGGGTTACACTGAATCCATCACAGATGCTTGAAAAACTTTTCACTGATCATGCTAGGGTTTCAAGATTTCAAAACTTCATCATATCCAGGTCATACTTCTTTCAAGGGTTTCTTCCAAACCCTAATTTCTCTGGCAAGGTTGTCTAGGTTTTCCTTCAAACCCTAGCATTCTTTTAGGTCTCCAACATCTTTACTTCTTCACCATTGGTGTCTTCAAGGGGATAATCTCAACGACTTTTCTACAGCCCAGCTTGGATTCCATTTTAATTTTCTTAGTGCTTGATTGTTCTTTGCTTTAAATAATTGCATTTCATTATTTATAACTCATTCACCCATTTAACATCTTTAGAATTATTAGCAATTATATAAAAAGAACAATAACTTCAACATTGCACTAGAACATAAAGAACAATAGAAGAAAAGCATGCACAAAGAGGGCACCAAGATTTTGGTCAGAGACCAGGGCAAAACCCCTCTAAATTCTTCTTCTTTTATTAGATTGTCATTGAATGTTCAATAGAGTGATACAAAATGCAAATGTCATTAGGCTATCCGAGGCTTTTACATGACTTGTTCACAACTTCGATTGTGAACAAGTTTCCTCGTGAATATTGCTACATAATGCTTACGAAATACCATCAATACTTTGATAAATGATATTAAGGTATCAACATATAAATACCATGACTTCTCTAAAAACTGTGATACCAAGGGTCGCAACATATAAAGCAGAGGAAAAAGACTTCATAGATATCTAGGACCATCCATAATACTTGTGTTGCATATACATACATTGTCAATCATGAACTGCTCTAAGATATAACCGAGGTGTCAAACAAATGTGACTGTGATGTCAATGATGCCATAACTATTGATGAACAATCAAGGATGCCATTCATAACTGTGATGCTATACAATTGTAACACTTTAAAGCCATCCATAATTGTGATGCCATCTATACTGTGATACTAAGATGCCAAAGACCACAAAAAAGCCATACATACTTGTACATGTAACTTCAAGAACCCATACACATGATAATTATATTGCAAAGATGCTTTGATATAACTGTGGGATACTGCTAAGCTAATTATAATAGTCATATGCCAAGACCGTATGTATCAAAGCTAAGACCATATGTAATGAATTGAGTCGAGACTCATTGATGCAGAGACATGCCATAACATTCCAACACAGAGACATAATGTGCCATACCATACATCGCAACGTTAAGAAACACCGCAACTCAGAGCGACGTGGTCTGTACCATCCATCGCACCATGGAGAGACATAGCATTCGCACCATATATCAAAAGATAAAATAGCTCATGACTGATAAAATCTGCACCACGTCACCATAACAGAGATAGAGATAGCGAGGGCCACAAAGAGGTCTTGACATCGTTCACAAAGATAATGAAAGCCTGATAAGACAAGTTGACACTGTCTACAGAGATAGTGAAATAATACGAACAGACAGTCCCACAGTTCTAGAGCATAGACATATATACAAAGAGTAATGATACCATGTGATGTTGTAGTCAATAACATTCATATATGCGGAGAGCATATCAATGCGCGACCATCCAGAATTGGGGTGTGCTTGCCATAATAGAGGTGCAATCACTGTAGTGTGTGAGAGAGATGTGATACTATCGTGTGACACTGTCATACCAATAGAGAAGTGAGATTGTGATGTGAAATTGAGTGAGAGAGAGAGTTGTAACGAGAGTAGACTTACGAGATTACACAGAGAATAATCCTGAAGCTTGAGAGCGTGAGCAAAATCTTTGGCGAAATGTGAAATCTTGTGTGCAAATGCAAGAGAAGACTCTTTCATTTAGAAGCTCACAGATTCACTAACTAACCCAAATTGCTTTTTAGAGATCAAACCAATGGGGTTTATATATTTGATGATATAGACAAAGGGTCATAAGTCTCGGAAGAAACCCACATAATTCCTTGAGTCCAACCTTGAATATTTTGAATTTCAAATAAAATGAATTTCCCTCCAATACATAAATAATAATTTTCTTTTGGGTAGCATGAACTTTGATTGGGGCAGAAGGATTTCCCTATGGAAATTATTCCCGATATTGAAGTTTCTAAGTTTACTTAGTTTAGAAACCCTTCATGAACTTTTTCTGATTTATTCCTACCTACTTGTTATTTTTCTTTAACAAGTTATTTACAAAGTAAATACTGAAAATAAACACTAGTGCATCCTCAACATATTACAGATCAGCAACTAAAAGAAACAAGAACAAACACACCACATGACACCATTATTTTTGGACCAATGTCCCCAAAAAAACCCAATGCAGGAAAACCGGTGCAGCGATTTTTTGTTGTTATTGCTCTGCTCGGTTGATGTCTTTTAGTCCTCCTGTGATCTGTAATCACCCTCTGATACCATGTTGAAGTTTCTAAGTTTACTTAGTTTAGAAACCCTTCATTCATTTTTTCTGATTTATTCCTACCTACTTGTTATTTTTCTTTAACAAGTTATTTACAAAGTAAATACTGAAAATAAACACCAGAGCATGCTCAACAAATTATAGATCAGAAACTAAAAGAAACAAGAACAAACACACCACATGACACCATTATTTTTGGACCAATGTCCCCGGAAAAACCCAATGCGGGAAAACCGGTGCAGCTATCTGAGGGTTTTCTTATTAAGCAATATCAAAGTACAATCTGGGTGTCGTAATTAGCCTACCCAACAGAGAATTTCCTTAGCAGCTATACCTCACAGTTTGAGAGAAATCTCCTGGCTGAAACCCCAGAAAACCCTTCCAGCAGCTCTTCAGCACAAAACCACTCTATCTCACGTTGGTCCTGCATCAGCCTTTCTTGGCCTGCGTCAGCCCCAGGAGGCCCTGCGTCAGCTCTGGGAGCCTCTACATCAGCTACATTGGCCCCTCTGGTGCTTTGCGCAACACTTGGCTGCCTCTGTGTGGCCCTACATGAGCCCTTGCTGGTTCTTCATCACTCTCCTTAGCTGCTGCGCTGCTCTCCCGGCACAATCTCTGCCTTCTCTGTTCCTCTGTACTCAATGCCCCTCAGCTGCTCTCCCGATCACTGATTCTATCTCACTTAAGTCTTAGCAAACCCCGCTCTAGAGAATAGAATGATTGATCATCTGGTGTGCTCTCCAAGTGACCCTCAGTCCTCCTCTTATACTTTTCCTGTTGACATCTCAACGGCCAAGATTAAGTCCCTAATCAATGGCTAAGATTAGATCTGGCTTGATCCATGTCTTTTGGACCATTCTAACACAGATTCATATTAATACACATTAATATTTTATTTTCCCTGAGTTTAGACTTAGGGACTCCAGTAAAATATTAATTATTTTAATATCTCCTGATCTGTTTAGAATCTGCCTAAACCCTTTTTGGTTATTGGAGATCTCATGTGCCCCGACCTCTCCACCAAATTTTGTGGCTAGAGCACATCTGATGCTACCCTAAATCAACACTCCCTCTTAGCGAGGATTGTGCTCTAGCAATACTCCTCACTGAGTATTACTCTGATCATCCGACATCGGTACCTGTGTTGATGATAGGCCTTCCTGCCCAACATCCTCTGCAATGTTCCCTCCTCTACTACTGCCCATGGTTCTGCCATTGCTGTATTTGTACGACAGCTCCCTCTACATCCGTCTTGCTGCTGGTCCTTCCTCCAAGCACTGCATTCGCACTGCAACTCCCTCTGCATCTATGTTGCTACTGGTCCTTTCTCCCAACACTGCATCCGCACTACACCTCCTCTCATCATGTTGCATTGTGCTGCCCACTGCTGCACTGCAACTCAGTTACTAAGAAGTAACTGATCTCCCAACTGACCACCCTATTGGGCTAGAAACACCCACTGATGTTGAAGCTCCCTCTACCGCTAGCTCCCTCTCTCTGACCTCTGCGTTGCTGCAACAACTCTCTGCATCTCACACCGTTGCACACCTCGTTGTGCCTTCCTGCACTGGTGCAACACTCCTATGCCTCTCGCACCGCTGCAGCCTTCTAGCTCTACGCTGTCTTGGGAATCTTGCACTGTAGCTCTCTCTATCGTTCCATCCGCATCTATCTCTACCCACCCAGCGAGTCCTGCTACTCCTCATCGAGGCTCCCGTAGCAAGGTCTAACCTAATAAGTTGGGTACCTCGAGAATCTTGCCCCTCATCGCCTGTAATCCCCCTGACTACAGCTCGATGTCTCCCCACTTCCGCTCAAGTGGTGCGTCTGCACTCATGGCACAATCATCGTCTGTCAAAACTTCCTTCTCTGCCCGTGTTGGCGTTGTCTTAGTCTCGGAAGACTCTCCCTTACTCTTCTTCCTTGGACACTGGGTCACATAATGACCCATCTCCCCATAGTGGAAGCACTTGATCTTGGAGAGATCTTTCTTCTTCCGCTTCTCCTAATTTCCCTCAGATGCTAGGGCCACATCCTCCTCCTACTTGACCTTGATCCCTTTGCTACTGCTACCTGTCTTTGACTGCAGTCTGATCTCTCCCTGGCAAAGCGCTGCCCACATCTCGTCCCAAGGTAGGAGAGTCCCTCTGCCCAAGATGCTCTGGACAAACACTTCCCACTCTTCTGAGACAATATTTAGGGTTGTCCTCACCATAAGCTCCTGATCCGGTCTCACTCCTATAACAGTCAATTGATCTCGGATCTCATTCAGTCCTCCGAGGAAGGAGTCAATCATTTGACCCTTCTTCATCTGATACGACCTCATATGGTTCTTGAGCAGCGTTCTTCTCTGCACATAAGTATGCTGGTACAGGTTCTTGAGAGCCTCCCACATCTCAACTGCCATTTCCTTCTCAATTATATGTGGTACCACATGATCCTTGACCCCGTCAAGGATAATGCACTTGGCCCTCGCCATCACCTCCTCATACCTATCATTATCATTGGGGTCAAGCACTGATAAGATTCTAGCCTTCCAAACTGCAAAGTTCGATGCTCCGTCCAGTCTATCCTAGTCTCTTTTACCCCGTGTAGTGCCATGGCGCTCCTCTACTTCCCTCCTGGAAGTTCTCGGTTCGACCCCTCTGAGTCTCTCCTTGTCTGGAAGTTCTCTTCTGGACTCCCTCTGAGTCCTGATTTACCTCCTGGAAATCCTTCTACCGCTTGTCGAGATGTCCACTACTCTGATCGTCTTGTGTAGCTGCACTACTGATCCAGGTTCCTTGGCTAGAAATCCTCAGTAACAACTCCACTGGCCCTGCTCTGTCAAGTACTGTTATGACTACAGTACCTCACTGGCTCCACTCTGCAATATTTTTGCAGCCTTCTAGACTCCAGCAACTGCCTCTCTGTGAACTGCGTCAGCCCCTCTCTGCCCCACACTGGCTCTGTGTCACCCCAGATGGGTCTGCATCAGCCCTGGGATGCCCTGCGTCAACCCTTTGGCCTTCTGCGTCAGCAACGCTGGCCTCTTTAAGGCTCTGCACAATTCCCAGCTTCCTCTGCGTGGCTCTGGTTGGCTCTATGTCACACTTCCTTGGCTTTTGCACTGCTAGAAACAGCTTATGTCACCTCAGGACAGCTATTTTTTGTTGTTATTGCTCCGCTCAATTGATGTCTTTTAGTCCTCCTGTGATCTGTAATCACCCTCTGATACCATGTTGAAGTTTCTAAGTTTACTTAGTTTAGAAACCCTTCATTCATTTTTTCTTATTTATTCCTACCTACTTGTTATTTTTCTTTAACAAGTTATTTACAAAGTAAATACTGAAAATAAACACCAGAGCATGCTCAACAAATTATAGATCAGCAACTAAAAGAAACATGAACAAACACACCACATGACACCATTATTTTTGGACCAATGTCCCCGGAAAAACCCAATGCGGGAAAACCAGTGCAGCTATCTAAGGGTTTTCTTATTAAGCAATATCAAAGTACAATCTGGGTGTCGTAACTGGCCTACTCAATAGAGAATTTCCTTAGCAGCTATACCTCACACTTTGAGAGAAATCTCCAGGTTGAAACCCTGGAAAACCCTTCCGGCAGCTCCTCAGCACAAAATTGCTCCTGCAACCCCAGCGTCTGCCCAATCTGGACTGCGTCATCCTCGCTCTGTCTCAGACTAGCCTTGCGTCAGCCTTTCTTGGCTTGCGTCGGCCCTAGGAGGCCTTGCATCAGCTCTAGGAGCCTCTACGTCAACTACGCTAGCCCCTATGGTGCTCTGCGCAGCACTTGGCTACCTCTGTGTGGCCCTACATGAGCCCTTGCTGGCTCTTCGTCACTCTCATTGGTTGTTGCGCTGCTATCACGTCACAATCTTTGCCTTCTCTATTCCTTTGTACTCAATGCCCCTCAACTACTCTCCTGATCACTAATTCTATCCCTCTTAGCAAACCACGCTCTAGAGAATAGAATCATTGATCATCTGGTGTGCTCTCCACGTGACCCTCAAGCATCCTCTTATACTTTTCTTGTTGACATCTCAACAGCCGAGATTAAGTCCCTAATCAACGACTAAGATTAGATCTGGCTTGATCCATGTCTTTTGGACCATTCTAACACAGATTCATATTAATACACATTAATATTTTATTTTCCCTAAGTTTAGACTTAGAGACTGCATTAAAAATATTAATTATTTTAATATCTCATGATCTGTTTAGAATTTGCCCAAACCCTTTCTAGTTATTGGAGATCTCATGTGCCCCAACCTCTCCACCAAATTTCGTGGCTAGAGCACATCTGATGCTACCCCAAATCAACACCCAATGTTGCCCTAATTTCAACACCACAAGGACAAGACCTTTGTGGATTTGTGATACACTACACGATGCAGAGAGACACTTAGCCTCGAGATGCACCTTTAGAGAGAGCAAGCAACCACGCAGATATCAGGGATATGTTGGCTTGATGAGTGACATCATACAATTTGAACCTTGCAGCTTTGAAGAAGCAGTGAAGGAACAGGTTTGGAGAGATGCCATGGCCAAGGAATATAAGTCCATCACGAAAAATGATGTATGGGAGGTGGTTCTGAGACCTGAGGGGAAGTTTGTTGTGACTTCCAAGTGGTTATACAAAATCAAACATGCAGCTAATGGTAGCATTGAGAAGTTCAAAGCGAAATTCGTGGCTAGACATTCTCCCAGAAAGAGGGACAAGATTATGATGAGATATTTGCACATGTTGCCCGATACACTACCATTCGGTCCATCATTGCTCTTGCTGCTAATTAGGGTTGGAGTCTTCATCAAATGGATGTGAAGACAACCTTTCTTCATGGCATACTTAGGGAAGAAGTGTGCAGGGAACAACTATAGGGCTTTGAGGAACATGACAGGGAAACCCATGCTTGTAAATTGAAGAAAGCCCTCTATGGTTTGAAGCAAGCCCCCGTGGCTTGGTATGCTTAAAACAATGGATACCTGACGGAGCTAGGATTCACAACAAGCAGTGTCGATCCAAACCTTTAATTCAAGGTTGTCCAAGGTATGCCTTTGATTTTTGTTTTATATGTTGATGACTTGTTCATGACAGGAGCAAAGCCCCTAATCATTTCAATGTAAGAGGGAGCTTCTCTCCGAGTTTGAGATGAAATATTTTGGGTTGATGCACTATTTCCTGAGCTTAGAGGTTGGGCAGCGACCTGGAGAGATTTTCCTTAGCTAAGGAAAAAGTGTTGTCAAAATCTTGGAGAGAATTGGGATGGTGGAATGCAAATGCATAGCCACACCTATGGAGGCAAGCTTCAAGAAGTTATGTGGTGAAGTTGTGGGACCAGATCTAGCAGATCCTTCTATGTACCAACAGTTGATTGGGGCTCAAATGTTTCTAGTAAACACGAGACCAAATATATGTTTTTCCATTAACACCTTGAGCCAGTTCATGGTGGAATCTTTGCATGTTCACTGAGTGGCTGCAAAACATGTGTTGAGATATCTACAAGGGATGATCAACTATGCACTAAGATAAACCTTTGGCGATGAGTTGAGATTGCATGGATAAACAAATGCGGATTGGGTTGGGACCATTACTGACAAGAAGAGCACTTCAGGGTGTTGTTTTAGCTTGGGATCTGCAATGATTTCCTGGATAAGCAAGAAGCAGAAATCGGTCGCTCTTAGTACAACCTGTTACCCACCATATTGTGGGTAATATCCCTAGGAGAATTTTTTTCTCCAAGATGGTCCTCAGCTGGCAACCAGTAGCCCCTTGCAACCACCAGCTAGCTCATTGTGCCATTTTCTCCGCCACCTGAGCTAGCCATGCGATCCCTTGCCCATCTTCCATGATTGTATGTTTGAAAGTGGGCCTCCCGAATCTAAAGGTTTGCTTATCATTGACACTTCCAAGAATGGATTAATGGGGGGATTTGGCGGAAAGAATGGGCTAGGTCTATGTTTTTGTCCCCTAGACCCCTTTCAGGAATTAACCTTGGATTCTAGTCCCATGGGATCTCTTTTACTGACCATTTGGTTCCAAGTATGGTATTTCATGGAAAAATTCGATTTTGGTTGCTTGGCCCCGCTCCTTTATCCACTTATATTACCCTCTTTCCAGTTAGTATTACCCCATTCATCATTTCTCCTGCTTGGGTCCACATAGGGTTAGCTTGCCCCTTCCCCTTGCCCACACCTTGGGCCATGACCTGGAATGAAACTCGGAGGTTGATGCAGCTAAAAAGAAAGATAAAAGCATATATGGCCACATTCAAAAGGGAAATGCACCACAAAATGCAAAAGATGGTAGGGACATATACATTTAGCATGTGGCCAAAAGCCAATACATGAGCTCTACCCCATCATCATGGCCATCACCCTGGTTACTACAGGTTTTATGAGCTTTCTTCATCATATAGGAACCCATGATTGTCCCAACCCCTGGTGGGCGATAAACTGCCCCACCTTAAAGAGGGGAATTCACTGCTATATCTTATACATCATGCTCTTACCCCTTGAGAGCCGAGCAGTTAATCAAAGAAAATCATAAAAAGATAAAAGACATAAAACGAAGGGCAGAAAAATCAAGGTCAAGGTACCTCGTGTACCACGATTGCTCCCTCCCACACATTATAAACCCAAGTGTGGGCTTCCCTCTTATTAGCTACTGTTGTACCCCAACATGTGACCAAAGGTTGCCCCTTCTCATTCCCTACTTCATTCACTTATCTGTCACATGCCACCACCTTTCGAAGGATGTACATTGACAATAGTATCCCCTTTAGAAGTAGAAACCACCTAATAAGATTATTGGTTAACCTCATTTGGAGATTAAGAGATATTAGCACATCCTGAAGCCCGTTATGAAAGGGCAGGGCATTATGAAGTCCCCACCTATGGTCCATGATTAGGTAAACTTATTTACTCGATTTCTCTAATGACTTTTTGTATTGGAAGGATAGAGGACACATTGGATCTTATGCTGGATTGCAGATGGTTTTCATCTTGAGTTTGGTCTCCCTATACGAAGTCCTACTCCTCCAGAGGGCTACATTGGCACATGTAGGGTGAACGTTGAGAGCCATGGGCCTCCATAGTAGTAGGTTGCATTCCATGGATCCCCATAGTCATTTAGAGATTGCTTGTGTTCACTTATTGAACGAGGAGGATGCACCTAATCCATCATGCCCAGCTGCCCCCGGACCTGCACCATACACTTGGAAGATGATCCAGGACTTGCACGATGATGTGGCATCACCTACACCATCATCCTAGCCTTTGCAAGCAATCTACATGCATCTTCGATTTGTTTGGAGACCCATGAGAACACTTGCGTGCCCCGACATGTCATTTGGAGCACCACAGGTTATTACAAGGGGCCAAACCCTTTTGTCCACTGCTTTTGAGGGTCCTATTCTTCATTGTGGCGCCCATGGACCTCATTAGGTCTCTTAGAGGGCCCTACAACATGCATAGACTATTATTTGACCTCTTTAGAGGCTTCCTTTTTCATTTATGAGCTAGTTTGGTGGGCTAGTCACCAGAAGCTGAATTATTAGAACATTATTTTTTTGGGGGCTTATGTAGGCCGAGGCTAATTCAAACTCCTAAGTTGTGTGTAAATACAAGTGAGATGAGCTCATTTACTCATTATCACTTTGGTTTGGATCTCTTATCTCTCTTGAGATTTTCGCACATTTTCTAGAGCATGAATTGGAGCTTTATGGATGAATTTTGATGTTTGGATATTGGTCTATCTTCTCTTGGAACTTCTCTCTTGTCAATTGTGAATAGTTGGATATACTATGTTACATGTAAGTACATGTTTTCTAATGTTATTCTTGCTTACTTTTTTCATATACGTTGGATTGGGATTTCCGTTGTTCTATGGCTAATTGTTGTATGCATTTATTGCTTAAAATTGTGGAATTTGTCTCTATTATAGCATTTCTCAATGTATGGGCCATGTAATATGAGTGAAATCTCTTAGGGGTAATTCTATCAAAGAATTTGACTTTGATAAGCCATTTCCATTGCACATCGAAGTTGCAAAGTTGCAAAGTTGCTTCTTCTTGACCTAAAAGGCCAGCAAAGCGACCTTGAGGCCTCCTTGACTGGGAACCAAGAAATCCTACACATATTCATCATAGACTCTATTCTCCCAAAGATTAAGGCACTGATCTACCAAGGGTGGTCACTAAAAATCATATTGTTTCACCTCTTTGCAGGTCTAGCTAAGTTCGGGTACCTAGGGCATCAATTTCTCGATAAGCTAGCCCTCCAAAAAGTTCGATCTCCTAGGGTCTCATGTGCTAGCCTTTCCTCAAGCTCTCCTCCAATTTTGAAGCCATTCTGACAGTGGAATTGGGAGAACAGCCAAGCCCTAGCTCTGGGATCAAATCTTGCCCTGCCATCCCCAAGGCTAGTGCCTCATAGGGTCAAAACATCTTCAAGTGAAATTCTTTCTTTAATCATTTCCCCCACCTTGTCTAGGGTAAGAATATCATTGGTTCTACATACTTTCTTCATACACTAGACCGAGTCCACTTGGCCTTGTGTTGTCCCACTCCTTTGAAAGATCATTCTTCAACCATCTGGGATACCAATTCTAACAAAGATTTCAAGGATTGGGGAACTCTTTCACAAGTCTTATCCCTAAAACCTAACCCTCAAATCCTCTTCTCTTTTCCCTAGGATACATAGTACCTTGCTTAGAGAGCAAGCAAGCTCCATCCTTCAAACTCTTCTAGGAAAGAGTTTATTTGGGTCACTCATATCCATTGACTTATCCTTCATTGGTGACTCCATACTAGTGTTGTGAACATCGCGATTAAATCAAGATTTTTTCAGCCTCACGATTTGATCGCTGGTTTTTTCGGCCATTTTATTATTTTCAAAACATCGCCAAAAAATCGTGACGGGCGGAAACAGCAGGTTTAAAGAGCTGATTTTGGGCTTTTTTGTGTCATTTTTTTTCAGACAATGGGCAAGTTTGAGAGCTGAGGAGGAGGAGAAGTCATCTACAAGTGCAGGAGAGGAGAAAAGCGAATTTAAAATCCCAAGCAAGAAAAAATCGAGTTTAGACCAAGTTTCTTCAACAAAGCGTGGTTTCCAACAATGGGCATCAAATTTGGCCCTTTTTTTTTGGTTTATTTCTTCTTTTTGCTTGGGTTTCTATAACTCATTGATTTTCAATGATTTTTTAGTGGATTTGATTGTCTTTTCTTTTTTCACTTTTGTTGCATAGAGTGGAGAGGGTTCATTTTGGTCAAAAATACAAAAAACTTGATTGTTAGATTTCTAAGTTTAATTTCTTCTTGTGCCCTAGTTTTTTTGCATCATTTTTGCTTGGATTTGAATGTGCATTTTTTCCATTATTGTGGCATCGTGTTGAGATTTTTTTTTGTGAAAAATTCAATGTGTTGTATGTAAATTTTATTTTTATTTTTTGAGCTTGCAATTTTTCTTGTGCCCTAGCTTCAACTTCAAACTTCATCTTACATTAAAACTCAAGAGTTCAACAAAGTTACAAACATGCCAAGGAAATTGGACCCTCTGTGGGAATTTGGTGAACCTGATGGAGGGTTTGACAGATCAAACTTGACTTGCAATTTGTGTGGCCATCATATGACAGGGCTAAGTATACAGATTGAAGTATCACCTTGCACAAATCCTTAGACATGAAGTAGGGCCTTGCACCAATACAAATCCGGAAATCATGGGAGGAGCCCTCAAATCATTGGAAGAAATAGAGCAAACCAAACTATGCAAGTCAACTCTGAAGAGTCAACTAGTAGGGAGTAGAGTGTTACGAGGTGAATATGAGAGTGCCATTGGTTCTACTTCAGCATCAGTATCTACAACCAACCCTACAGTTGCCTCATCATATTTTGTTCCTAGAAGCACGCCTGGTTCATAGCCATCTATCTCTTCAATTATTAAAAAGAGAAAGAAGAAGCCGACAAGTTGTTGGGCAAGTTTCTTCTTTGGAGTGATATTCCTTTCAACGTTGCAAAGAATAATCCATTATTTCAGCCTGTTGCTCATGCTATTGTTGGCCCAAGGTACAGAGTCCCTTCTTACGATGAATTTAGAGGTCGCATTCTTCAAAATGAAAAGGTTGACTGCACCAAGAGATTGGAGGAGTTTAGGGCATCATAGGCGCACACAGGATGCACTGTGATGTCAAATGGTTGGACCGATCAAAAGGGTAGAAGCCTTATAAACTTCTAGGTTAATTGTCCCAAGAGGACAATGTTTATGAAATCTGTTGATGCATCTGCACATATCAAAGATGCACGATTGTTATGTGATTTACTAGATGTGTTTATTTTGGGTACAATGTCCCTTCTTATGATGACTTTAGAGGCCGCATTCTTCAAAATGAAAAGGTTGATTGCACCAAGAGATTGGAGTTTAGGGCATCATGAGCACACAGAGGATGCATTGTGATGTCAAATGGTTGGACCAATCAAAAGGGTAGAAGCCTTATAAACTTCTTGGTTAATTGTCCCAAGGGGACAATGTTTATGAAATCTATTGATGTATCTGCACATATCCACGATTATTATGTGATTTACTAGATGTGTTTATTTTGGAAGTGGGTTCAGAACATGTTGTCCAAGTCATAACAGACAATGCTGCAAATTATGTTGTCACTGGCAAGATGCTTATGGAGAGCCATCCTACTTTATTTTAGACACCTTGTGTTGCACATTGCTTGATTTGATGTTGGAGGACATAGGAAAAATTCCTTTGTCAAATATATTGTTCACTCATCAAAAAGCATTACAAAATTTATATATAATCATGCATACATGCTTCATTTGATGAGAACATTCACCAACAACAAGGAGTTGATGTGACCCGCCATTACACGGTTTGCCACCAGTTTCATATCTCTTCAATCCCTCTTGAATTCTATATGGGATGTGAAGAGAATGTCTCTTTCAGATGAGTGGTGCGCTTTGGCATTTAACCGCAAACCAAAGGGAGAGGCCATATGCAGATTAGTTTCATACCAAGTGATCTTCTAGGCGGGAGTGCAGAAGGTGTGCAGCATCATTGAACCTTTGGTGAAGGTTCTCCGATTAGTTGATGGTGACAAGCCCACAACGGGCTACTTGTATGAGGCCATGGGCGGGGCCAAAGAATCCATTTGGACCTACTATGACGATAAGGGATATTAGGGGTCTCGAAAACAACTCCTCCTATGGGAAGTAATTGATGAACGATGGAACAACACACTCCATTGTCCCATTCATGTTCCAGGGATCTACCTGAACCCCGCATTTGCTTATACCCCTGTGGGTTATTATTTGATTTTGAGGTCATGGATGGATTCTTCACCTATGTTCAGAGGATGGTGCCATCTCCAGCAGAACGTGTAGGAATTTCCAAAGAAATGGAGATATACAGGATGGCAAGTGGCACATTTAGCTTTGACATGGTTGTGGTTGATAGGAAGACTAAAATGCCAAGTATGTTTTAGTTTGTTTCAAATTTCATTGTTTTTTCAAGTTCATAACTTCATACTTTGCTTCAACTTTCAAATTTCATTTTTTTTCTTATGTTTATCTTATTTGTAATTTTGTTATAGATGCATGGTGGAGAAGCTATGGTGGTAGAGTACCCAATCTGCGAAGGCTTGACATTCGAGTGCTTAGCCAAACATGTAGCTCCTCAGGATGCGACCACAACTAGAGTGTATTTGAAAAAATACACACCAAGAAGCACAAGAAGTTAAAACTTAAAATATTCCAAATTTCCAATTAATTTTTTGAATTCACTAAATAATATATTTTTATAATTATTATTTTATGACCCTTGTATAGGTTGGAGTCCCGACTTAATGGCATGGTCTACGTCTACTACAATCTTCGATTATGGGTGAGGCAAATTGAGAGGACACCTAATATGGAGGCCATCTCATTGGATGGGATTGACACCCTTGCTGCATGGAGTGTTGAGGCCGAGAGGCCTCTCATGGAGTCTGTCGCTGATTGGTTAGAGCAGGAAGTAGTGGAGGTGATAGAAGAGCAGCAACAAGAGGAGGAGGTGACACCACCTACCCAAGCTACCCCTGTCACCAGTAGAGGACGTGGTCTACCTCCTATAGCTCCTAGTTCTTCAGCTTTTGGAGCACAGCAGAGTCCACTGCCAACTCCACCGCCATCTACATCTAGAGGGAAAACTATTGAATTTTCTCGCAAAATGGGCAGAGGAAATCAGTAATATTAGTTATTTGGCTCATTTAATTGTATATGACATTATGAATCATGATATGAGATACAATATTATATTTTTTGTTGATATTTTGAGGCTGAGTTGAGACTCGAGACTTACTGTTCAGGGCATGATTCACTGTTATGTGTGATGTAGCACTAGAAATGATATTATACATCTTATATATTAGTTCTTGTATCATATTTATGTGTCAATCCATTTATTTTATGTTGTAGATGCTTCAGATATAACAAAAAAAAAATATTGAAAAAAATTGAATATTTTTGTATTTGCCGATTTTATACAAATTTTTTCCCAATTTTTCCAATTTTTCCCCTCGTCGATTTAATCCCGATCGCAACGTTCGCAACATTGCTCCATACATATCATGTCTCCTCCCATCGATGAACGTCCGTAAATAGAAGGGAGCCTTAGCTAAGGTGACAGTGGGCTAAGTCTCCATTTGTTGCCCCTGGCCTAGCATTTTCCCTTTAGGGATCCCCCTTAAGTCACCTGCTAGTTGGAATGGTAACATAGCCAAGGCAGAGTACATTGTAGCTAGTATGGCTAGCTACAAGGAAGTGTGGTTGTAGAAGCTCTTTGCAGAGTTGTTTGACCAGATGCTTGATACGACTGTGATATATTGTAAAAATCAAAGCGGGATCAGACTTTCAGAGAATTTAGTATTCCATGACAAGTCGAAGCACATCAAGATCAAGTACCACCTCATCAGAAACATGGTACTGAGAGGAGCAATGAGGCTCCAACACATCTCGACAGATGAGCAGGTTAGAGACATTCTCACCAAGTTGTTGCCGAAAGCGAAGTTCATATTCTTCAAAGCACAGCTTGGAGTGCAGGAGAATGTTTCCCTCCCTATGAGGGAACACTGTTGATTAAGAACATTGATCATATCCTATTCCCCGTCTTTATGACTAGCCATGGATTGGTGAAGGGGGATAAGCAGCGAGGTGCCTGGGTGTGGGTACTCCTTAAAGCCATGGACTTCGCTAAGTACATACCCCAGTATGCATCCACCCACAAGTCACCTTTGTGTCTTTATTGACCTAAGGGCCATGGACTTGGTTAAGTTTGTCGGGATTGCCACCCATTTGGCTAGTGGGTGAGGAGACTTAGGTGTGTGTGATATTTACCAAAGGCGGACGTGCCTGCCATGGACTTGGTTGTGGTTAATTGATCTTCCCTAAGTATTGGATGCAAGTGTTCTACCACTTGATTACTGAGGATCAAGTTGGGTGAGGGTCAATCAGTGGACATAGGATGTGTGATCTTTACCAAGGTCATTTATGACTGCCATGGACTTGGTTGTGGTAAATAGATCTCCCCTATTGTCGTGTGGATCATTCTTCTTCTTCTATGGATCGAGTCATCATTGTTCAGCTGAGATGTGATGAGACAAGACGAGATGAGCTTCTCTTATGTTAAGACAAGTACATATGAGATCAGAATTATGGTGTAGCCGAAAATATCTCCCTAGCTAAGAGGGAGTGTTGAAAATGGCAGCCTCGATCAAAATTTCCATTGGCAAATTAGTAAAGTCAACCCACACTTACAAATTTGAGAAGTCGGCCTAAGAAAGTTCCTGTTGGCCCCACAAGTGAAAAGTCACCTCCTAAACACCATATAAATACAACTTTGTTGACCATCATTTGGATCATCACATCACACTTGAGTTCGATCTAAAAATTGAAGGAGACTTCACATGTGTGAAGGAGGAGAGAGAGAGATTTGTTTGACCAAAGTTGACTTTCTGTTTTTTATTGTTTGTGGGTTGCGTTGACCACCATTGACTTTGGCTATTTGTTTTTGGTTTGACTATATTTTTGTCTGTCCTGGAAGGCCGGATTGAAGGAGACCTTGACCGAAATTTTCTAGTCACATTTTCTGAGGTTAACACTGGGGTTACTAGGGTTGACTAACATCTTTGACCGATAATTTCAACCCTGCTTGACCAAGTTTCACGGAGGAAGGAAGGTTGAGTATTTCGCTGGGTTGAACAAACTTTTCAGGGCAAGTTGGACCATTGACTTCGACTGATTATTCCAGACCACTGACTATTCTAAACAATAATTTATAATTAAATAAGGGACATATGAAAGGATATCTCCCGACTAAAGACACAACTCTTAATGAAAGGGCACTCTCAAGTAGCTATATATATGGGGCCCTCATTTGAAACCAATCATACCATATCATTTTTACTCATACATTTCATATATTATATATTTTAATTTATCCTAATCGATATCTTTATTTTCAAAGTATTTTGGATATTTTATAGGTGAGATGTTAATTTCTAAAGTAAATAGCAGAAGCAAATACAGGGAATCAATCACACAAAAAATTCCCTCCAATTGATCTTCACTTTTTATTCTCAGCATAGTGAGGGGTCCTTTATTTGGAAATTGGCGCAAAAGAAGTAACAAAAATTTACAACAAAATAAAACCCGGCAAATCAACCCCTAAAAATTTCAGATCTGCACCTTTGTTGGTTGTATGGCCCAAGCACATCTTCTTCTTCACAAATATGCCCCTATTGTTGCAAAACATATCACATCTGCAGCCTGCAACTCTCCTTGCACTGCATGTGCAAGCTACTCTCGCCTTCGCCTTGTGGCCCTACGACTTGGTGCTCAAAACTTGATACAGCTCAACCTCCACTTGATCTCCTGCTTTGAAATTTCTCTCTCACTGCTACGACAGTTAACTTCTCTTCACCCTTGAGTATCACCACTAAGAAAATCACTCTCCCAAATCTTTGTCAATTGTGTCTTTCTCTTCTCCTTAGGCTTGCTTTTATAATATCTCATTGAGTTAAATTCCTATGTTGAGTAATGGTACCAAGGAGATGTTTCCTAGTGCTTTGTGCCTAGCCTAAGAAAAGTGGTAAAGTGAAGCCCTTGAGAAAAAATGACTTTGAGTTTATTAAAGTCATGTGACTTATTAGTTACTTTATGAGATTACAAAAGTAAATTGTACATTTTATTATTGAAGTGACTATGAGAAAAGTTACTTTATGTGTTATAAAGTACATGGTACACTCTTAAGTTATTAAAGTGACTAGGAGGGCCATTTAATGAGAAGGGGGACTTGAGGTGGTCAATGTAAGATTAGATTTCCACCCTTGATCAAGAGAGGCTAAGATCTAATCTCAACCTTTGATCTTAGGGTTAGGTCTTTCTCTTCATTAAGAGAATAAAAAGGGAGAAAAGGCACTTTGCATGCATTCATTCTTCACGTGTGAGATTGGAAAAGAGAATGAGAAGGAGAAGGAGAGGAGAGGAGACCAAGTCGACTTGCAGAGGACTCTGAAGGCAAATCGAGTCACTAAGAGGGCAAATCATACATCTTGTGGAGAGCACGAATTCCCAAGTAGATCATACCGCTGAGAGGGCACAATTTCCCAGGCAAATCATACAATTGAGAGGGCATGAATTATTATTGTATGAGCAGCACAAAGGAGCATCAACACTAAAATCGAAGTCTATTAGAGCAATTGTGACAGCATGAAAATCAAGACAGACTAAGCAAGATTTTTGTGCCGAATCTTGGGGAAAAAAATTGAGGATTGTTAAATTATGGTATGTTCTATGCTTAGAGTCGTTTATTTATTTTTCTTCTTATTACCCACAGATTAGCAATCACATATACATTAAGTAAAATGCAGATAGAGCATTAAATGATCAATAGAAAACAAGCCAAGACAAAAGACACAAGATGTGGCGGCTAGCCAGGGACAAACCCCAATGTGAGGAAACCCTTTGATCACATCTTCTTTTATTTTCAATAGTTCAGTAGAGAGAAATAGTACAAAATCTGAATTCTGTAATTTTATATCAGCAGTAGCAAACCCTAGATCAGCAAAGTCAAACTTGGTTAAACTAGTTGAAATTGACCTCTAAAATGCTTGGTCAATTTCCGGTCAACTTGTCCTCGAACAGCCTGAATAAACAGCCCTTGAACAGCCCCGAAAGTACAGTCAATATGCAGATTTCTGAAGTCAACTTGTAGCCCTAAACTAGGGCAGTCAATACCGGTCAAACCAGAGGTCAAAACACCTCAATTTTCGTGCCAAAAATTGTGGCCTGCCTAGGAGAGGCAACCACACCCAATCCACACTTCTGAATGGTCAATGCTTGGTCAACACTGGTCAAAGAGATGACCGGCTGCCCTAGCGTCCTTCTTTCCGCGTCTTCCTTGCCCTAGGACATCTTCCTTTCAGCCACACGTGAGAGAGAGAGAGGGGCTCCTTTTAGAGAAAAAGAGAAGATTAGTGAATGAATTGTTCAAATGAGGAGGCTCCTTGTATTTATATCAGAGGAATCTAGGAAAAATATCATAAGCCATAAATAAGGTAATCCATGTGGAGTTTGGCCGAGTTTGGCCCTAGTTGCCAATTTTAACAATCCCTCTCAACTAGGGAGAACTTCATCTACAATCCGTCAGACCGTCGTTGCTATCCATCCATCAAATGCACTGCCCTGTACAGCTTGACCCCACTCTGCTCTGCTTGAACTATGAAGAAGAAGAAATGATCGAGGATGTATCATACCATCCTCCACTGACCCGAAGTCAATCTCAAAGTGTGAACCACTCTCACTGATCCCAGATCAGTATCATTGATCCCAGATCAATGGAGGTCATCCTAGCATAGGGAGTACGGTAGATACAGCAATGTGTCCATTAATAGTACTACTATGGTCCCTATCCTCATTTCCTTGATCATTGATCAGATGAGAAGTACTTCCCATGAGTCCCAGACTGCATGGCTAGGATGCCTCGACAGGAGAACGAATCATCATGTCCAGTGGATGCCACGGAGAACTAATCATCCTGGCCTACAGGAGAACTAATCATCTTGTTCCACAGTCGCCATGGAGAACGAATCATCCTGGCCCACAAGAGAACAAATCATCCTGTTCCATAGTCGCCACGGGGTGTCACAGGGGAAGGTTGAACCTTTACCCTGTACATAGTGCACCACCAGGGGATGGTGAGTTGCCCTGTGGTCACATGTTGCTCCAAGAAGTACCCCGTGCCCCCCTAGAGCTCCCAGGCCTCAATACATTATACTCGACCCTCATAAGAGGATCTCTGAACAACACCAAGTCGTTCTCGGAAAGTCAGAATTGACCTTTTCTAGGGGCTTTGTCAAAATGTCGGCGACCTGTTCATCTGTACCGATATGTTGGAGCCTTATTGCTCCTCACTGCACCATATCTCGAATATAGTGGTACTTGATATCGATATGCTTGGAGCGATAATGAAATACGGGATTCTTTGATAAGCATATCCCGCTCTGGTTGTCACACAAGATCACGGTGGTATCTAATGTAAATCCAAACAGCTCACTGAAGAACTTTCGCAACCAGACTGCCTCACAGGAGGCCATGCTAGCAACAATGTACTCTGCCTCGGCGGTGCTCAAAGCCACCGACTTCTGCTTCCTGCTCATCCAGGATATTGAGGCAGATTCCAAAGAGAAACAGCACCCGGAAGTGCTCTTTCGGTCCACCACACTACGTGCCCAATTAGCATCAGTATACCCAAGTAGTCTCACATCTCCAGCAGTGTATCTCAACCCATGAGTGATTGTGCCACGAAGATATCTCAACAAATTCATGGCACCAATCTAATGTGAGTGGTGAGGCTCAACCATATGTTGACTCAATGTGTTGACTACAAAGCATATATCCGGACGGGAGTTCACCAAGAACATTAATGCTCCGATGAGTTGACGATACACGATAGCATTTCGTAAAACAGGTGTGGCAGCACTACCGCTTAACTTCTTGAAGTCAAGCACCATCAAGGTAGTTACGGGGTTGCAGTCCACCATGCCAAATCTCTCCAATATCTTCACCACATATTTTCCTTGAGATAGGAAAATCTCTCCTGGTTTCTGCCAAACTTCCAGTCCTAGGAAATAGTGCATAAGTCCTAGGTCTTTCATCACGAACTCAGAAGCCAGCTCCCTCTTACATTCGTGAATGAGAGGGTCTACACCTGTTAGAAAGAGGTTGTCAACATATAGCACCAGTATGAGAGGCTTGTCATCTATAACCTTAAAGTAAAGGTTAGGGTCGGCTTCACTCCTAGTGAATCCCAGTGTCATCAAGTAGCTATCGATCCTCTCATACCATGCTCGGCGTGCTTGCTTTAGCCCATAGACGGCCTTCTTCAACCTGCACACATGAGATTCTCGATCATAAATCTCAAATCCTTCGGGCTGCTCTGCATAGACCGCCTATTTAATTGAACCATGTAAGAACGCAGTCTTGATATCCATCTAATATAGGTTCCATCCTTGCAAAGAAGCAAGGGCTATGATCGAGCAGATGGTGGTATATCGAGCAACAGGTGCAAATATCTCGTCATAGTCTATACCTTCCTTCTGGGAGAAGCCACGAGCAACAAAACAAGCCTTATACTATTCCGCACTTCCATCAACTACATGCTTTATCTTGTAAATCCATTTCGAAGTGAGAAATGCTTTGTCCTGGGGTCTGGGGACCACATCCCAAACATCGTTTTTCATAATGGACTCATATTCCTCGATCATAGCATCCTTCCATACTTGATGCTTGACAGCATCTGTGAATGATGAAGGCTCATTTTGGATGATCGTGCTCATGATGGTCAGGTATCCCTGGTACCTGTTCAGCTTCTTACTTTCACGAAAGGTTCCTCTGGGTGCAATGTGTCTTTCAGCATCATCAAGTGTCCCCCTAAGCCATGAAGGCCTCTTCCTAGAAGAGGAAGGCTCTTGCGGAGGAGGATCCATAGGTTCTTCCACATCGGGCATCGTCTCATCTTCCTTTTCCTTCGGTTCCCCGGTGTCAGCTTCTCTAGATCCCCTTAAAGTAGGAAGATAATCTACTTTGTTAAGAGCCATATCTTCATCAAAGGTGACATCATGACTAATCTTGACTTCCCTTCGACCAGCTACATAGATTCTATAGCCCTTATTATTATTTTCGCTATAGCCCACGAAGATTCCTTTCTTTCCAGATGCACCCAATTTATTCCTTTTCTCTTTAGGCACATGAAAATATACAAGGCTTCCAAAAATTCTAAAATGAGATACGTCAGGTTTCTTACCGGTGAACATTGCTTCATGAGTCTTGGAACCCAATGCTTGATGAGGGCATCGGTTTTTGTAATATCCCTTTTCCGGGATACCCCTCAAACCCAAGCAAACTCTAACCAAATATGCACAAGTGATATAGTAGTCGGAAAGATCAAAGAGATAAAAAATAACAATGGCGCAACATATAATAATGTAAACATGGAATATAAGTAGATACCCAAGAAATGCAGAGAGAAATGCTAAGCCATTTTATTATACTGAGTAATGGAAAGAGTACAGGATGTGATTAGAAAGATGGCACCTAGACTTGCACCAGGCAAGTGAAGAAATACACCCAAAATAGTAAATAAGTAGCCTCTCTCAGAACTGCGTCCAAGCTGCAGCAGAACTGTTGTGCTGCTACGACTACATGGAATCAAGTGAGGATTTGGGGTTGTTCCCCTCCTCAGAAAATGTTGAAACTCTGGAATCAGCCTCTGCTCAGTAAACCAAAAAGCTTTTCTGAAATAGCTGACCCCCGAAAATCACCCCCTTGAGGATCTACGCAATCCCTCAACGCTCTGTGCTGCCACTGAATAGAACCCTCCAAAACTCTGCCCGAAAATCTGCCAAAAATCCTCCAATATGCAAAAGTTGATCCCTTGCTCAATCTCCCAGCTCAAATCCTCCGCAAAAACCCCAATCTGGAACTCCCACCAAAAGAACTGCGTCCCTCTCTCAACATTGCGCAGTTATCAAAAATGCTCAGTTCCTCCTCACTCCAAAGATCAATCCTCCTGCAAAAGACTGCTGAAAACTACCTTGCCCGAGCAGGCACTCGAAGTCCCCCGGGGCTAAGGGTGAGATCTCCAAACGGAGACACTCGATGCACTGAACAATGTTGCAAACAGGCTAAACAGCCAGCGTGCTCTAAGTCGAAGTGACTAGCTCAAATGCACATAATCAAATCCCAAAATGAGGAGGCTCCTCTCTCCTTTATAGCATTGGCCTTTCTCAAAACCATAAGGCCCACCTCCTCCAACGTATCCATCTCTTGCCACGTGCTCCTCTCCATTTGCGCAGTCCCTCCAAGTGTCTGCGTGGGCCCCCTTCTCTACGTGGTCCTATGGTCCCCTTGGCTCCCCTTTGAGTTACAACGTTGTGCTACTAAGGAGTGACTTTATTCTAAAAGTGAGTAATGTCCCCCATTTCCTCACCTTTTTATTTGTAAATAACTATAGAAGGCAAAATTTGGCAAAATCGAATATTCCAATTACCATGGCTAATTAGGAATATTATAGTTTTGTACATATACGGCGGTATTTATAACTTTGGCCCATAGAAACTTAGGAAGTCTTTGATCATGGAGCATAGCACGGACAGCTTCCACAATTGTACGATTCTTCTTTTCCGCCACACCATTCTGCTCAGGAGTATATGGTGTAGTAGTCTCCCTCTTAATGCCAGCCTCTTTGCAAAAGTCATGAAACTCATTGGATTCATATTCAGTCCCATTATCAGTCCTTAAGGTCTTGATCTTCTTTTCAGTTTGATTCTCGATCAAGGCTTTGAAGTGCCGAAACCAAGAGAACACTTCATCCTTCTCTTTCAAGAAGTATATCCAAGTCTTGCGAGAATAATCATCTGAAAAAGTGAGTTAATATAAATATCCTCCCAAGGAGTTCACAGGCATCATACCAGATATGTCTGAGTGAACCAACTGCAATATATCGGAGGTCTTGCTTTGGCTTGAGGAGAATGGTCCCCTTTTGAGCTTTCCTTCGGCACATCCTGGACATACACCTTCTCGCTCTAATATGAACTCGGGCATCCCGATCACCATTTTTCTTACATCAAGTAGAGCTTTATAATGAAGGTGAGCAAACCTCTGATGCCATAGTTTGGACTGAAGAGATGTGTCACAAGACATGACACCCAGCGGACTTCCTCCAACCTGATATAAAGAATCAACTCGAAACCCAAGAGTAAAAGCATCTTTAAAGTTCTTTTTCCATACACGTACCTTGCCATCGCTGAAGGCCACCTTGTATCCTTTGTCTTCCATTGCCGAAATGGACACGAGGTTCTTTTTGAGATCAGGTACATATAATACATCTTGTAAGTGGATGGTATTACCCTAATTCAATTGAAGAGTGACATTTCCTACGCCTTTCACGGGATATTTTGAATTATCTCCAAGAATAATTTTCAGGTTGGTTTCCTTCTCTATTATATTATAGAGAGCTTCTTTGTAACCAGTGAAGTGCCTTGAGGCACCACTATCAATAAGCCAATTTCCCAGCGAGTCCGGAGGAGCAGTAGTAGATAGAGTCGCTGGTAGATAATATTCATCTTGCTTATTGTTAACAGTATTAGATTCATACCTGAAATTTCTTGCCTTCTAGAATGGTTTCCCTCTTCCTTGATTTCCAGCACTTCTTTTACCTCTGCCATTTGACCTGCCATTCCTTTGATTGTCTTGAGAGGGATTTGATCATCATCCCGGTGTGAGTCCCTTATATCAGGGCACTCCCTTGCATAGTGACCCGTTTTATTGCAATTGTAACATCGTCCTTTTCTTCCACCCTTTGGTCTAGCTTTCCTTTGAATTTAGCCCAAGAATTGTTTCTTCTTTTAGTATGAGAAGAAAAGGCAGAGAGATGACCTTTAAGTATGGGCATTTCTTGCTCTTCCATCCTTGTTTCTTCTTGAATGCATCTCGCCATTAATTCCTCAAATCCAAGAATTACGTTATTGTTGAGAAGAGTAGTCCTAAATATATCCCATTCAGATGACAGTCCTCCAAGAGTTGTGAGTGTCATTTCCCTGTCAGGAATTACTTCCCCAATAGACAGGAGATAGTTCTTGATCTTAATGATCCTTAAGAAATATGCTTGCATACTCTCATCTTTACGCTTCTTAATTTCCTTCAACTTATTTCTAAGAAACAAGACTTCATTTGCATCATTAACTTTAAATAAACTCAACAGTCTATCATAGATTTCCTTGGAGGTGTTCAGCTCAGAAACATAGACCACCAAGCGCTTGTCGATAGAGTCCCGAATGATCTTCCTTGCTTTGACTTCTCCCTTGGTCCATTTGTTCCTAGCAGCAGTGGATGCATTTGATGGAGGCTCAACAATTCCACCTCTCACATGGTCCAACACTTCTTGTTCTTCTAATGTTAGATCGAGAAACATCTTCCATCCGTGATAGTCAGACTTCTCACAAAGTTTGTCTTCAACAAGGAAGTGTGTTGAGGACCCCGTGATTTCTTTAAGATAGCCTTTCCAACCTTCTCTTCTGTGATTGCTCTTGCTCTTGCTTGGGCTTTGTCTTCACCTCAGCTCTGATACCATGTTAAATTATGGTATGTTCTATGCTTAGATCAGTTTACTTATTTTTCTTCTTATTACCCACAGATTAGGAATCACATATACATTAAGTAAAATGCAGATAGAACATTAAATGATCAACAAAAAACAAGCCAAGACAAGAGACACGAGATGTGGCGGCTAGCCAGGGACAAACCCCAATGCGGGGAAAACCTTTGATCAAATCTTCTTTTATCTTCAATAGTTCAGTAGAGAGAAATTGTACAAAATCTGAATTCTGTAATTTTATATCAACAGCAGCAAACCCTAGATCAGCAAAGTCAAACTTGGTCAAACTAGTTGAAATTGACCTCTAAAATGCTTGGTCAATTTCCGGTCAACTTGTCCTCGAACAGCCTGAAGAAAACAGCCCTTGAATAGCCCCAAAAGTACAGTCAATTTGCAGATTTCTGAAGTCAACTTGCAGCCCTAAACTAGGGCAGTCAACACCGGTCAAACCAGAGGTCAGATCACCTCGATTTTCGTGCCAAAAATTGTGGCTTCCCTAGGAGAGGCAACCACATCCAATCCGCACTTCTGGATGGTCAACGCTTGATCAACACTGGTCAAAGAGATGACATGCTGCCCTAGCATCCTTCTTTATGCGTCTTCCTTGCCCTAGGACGTCTTCCTTTCAGCCACACGTGTGAGAGAGAGATAGGCTCCTTTTATGCGTAGGAGAGAAAGAGAGAAGATGAGTGAATGAATTGTTCAAATGAGGAGGAGGCTCCTTGTATTTATATCAGAGGAATTTAGGAAAAATATCATAAGCCAAAAATAAGGTGATCCACATGGAGTTTGGCCCTAGTTGCCAATTTTAACAAGGATACTATAAAGCATTTAATGTTGTTATAGAGAATTGATTTTTGAGCTGAATGGCATGCAAATCAAGGATATTACGGCACATATTTTGAGGCAATGGTAGCACATAAACCAAGGATAGTGACAGCATTGTTTTCAAGGCAGCGTGTGGCAGATTTGAGATAAGTATGTGTTGTATTAATTGTTGATTGTACTATTGTACCAAATTCCCTCAAGGAAAAATAAATCTCCCTTCTTCACTGGTTTTCCCTTTGGGGTTTCTGCAGAGTCAGTTTGACCAAAAATTTCTTGTGTTCAAATTTCATGCATGCATGCTTGTGTGATTTCTAAACAAAAGTGAAAAGTAGAGTAGATCTCAAGTGTTTCTTATTTTGACATTTAAATTCAAGTTCATATCAATTTCTAATAATTATGGGAAGGGCATTAAACTTGATGCGAAAAAACAAACTTGAAACCAAGGAGAGATTTATAGTCAAAATTTCTACACCCTAACCCTAATCTGCAAAGTGATGGATGGCTACAAATAAATCCTAACCGACTTGAGATTGATGGTTGAAATTAAAACAAATTAACTAATGTAATTAAAATTACATTTCCTTAGTTTTCCTAGTTCAATAGCTAACATTAATCAATTCACATAATTAATGTGTTTTTTCCAAGTTAGACTAAGACATAAGACAACTTAATCAATTGAGCAAGTTTCCTAATGAGCCTTCGGACGATTCCTGAATGCTTGACACTTAACCAATGCAAAATTACCTATTAGTGATTGTCACATAGTTAACCCAAGTTTCTCAAAATGACTTGATGCCAAATAAGATTACAGAACACATCTTCCAAATTAGAAGACAAATTTGGAAGGAAAAGTGGAATGCTATAAAAAATGATAGCAAAAAAATTGAAAGAAGGGAAGAGGTTATTAGGAATAAAGTTGATATATTTAGGATCCATTTTACCTTTACCACCACTTGTAAGAATGTCTATTATCAAATTATTGACCCTAGAAATAGACTCTTCAACAATAGCAAAACATGCCATGTTGACATTGGAGAGCTCTGTGACAAGTCTATTGATTTGAGTGGTAATCCCTATGCCCAATAGTGTGTGCGAAACAACCCAAAACTGCTTTGCACTTTTGTTGTTTGTGTGATCGAGAAGAGCAAATTCCATGTATAGAGTGATTAATCCAAGAGTTTTATCCTTCTTCAGATATAAAAGATTAAAGTGGTCATTAATTGTAGTGGGGCTTCTCCAAATACATCCATATCCCTTTACTACACAGAAGAGTTTCCATCTAAACAGTCCATGCATGATAATTACCCCCATTGAGGCAAGAAAGAAAACATTTTTCATACATAGATTGTTGAATTTTGTGTAGCATCAGGAGTATTCATATATATATATATATATATATATATATATATATATATAATATTTTAAATAAATAAAAGGTTTAGTTTTGAAAACTAAACCTTGATCTAATTCATTTTAGTTTTAAAAAAAAAAATAATAATATAATAATAAGTTTTCTAATAATTTATATAAATAATTTAAAAACTATATATTAAATATAGTATTATAGTAGGTATTGAAAATATTATATATATATATATATATATTATATATATATATATAATGTTTTAATTAATTTAAATATATAAATAGATTAAAATTTAATATCTAACTTCTTATCTGGTTAATTTTTACCCAGTTTACTTAGCTCCAGAAGTATATATAATTAATTATAAAGAATATTAATATTAATTTAGTTAAAGAAGGTTTGACTGGGTCCTTATGTTGAAAAATAGCCGTTAGTCTTTTTAGCCGTTGGAGTCTTTGCTTGGACTATTTAACTCGCTATACTGGATCTGTAGCTTCAACTTGTCCTGACGATGAACCACACTAGTTGGTTCGAAACGCGTCGACAAATGATCAATTATGTGATTTCGCCAAAAAAGTTTCTAAACAAAAGGTATTCACATATTAAAGTGGTTATTAATTGCAGTGGGGCTTCTCCAAATACATCCATATCCCTTTACTACACAATTGAGTTGCCATATAAACAGTCCATGCATGATAATTATCTCCATTGAGGCAAGAAAAAAAAAAAAATTCCATAAATAGATGTTTATTTTTTGTGTAGCATCAAGAGGTATACACACATGCCTCAGTCAACCTAGAAGAATTATGAAGAATTAAAATAGAAAATTATTTTTGAGATCTCCAAGCCGACCCAAAATGACAAGTCAACCCAGCCAAATGAAAGGGTGTGTCCCATGGGTAATTTTACCCCCCCATTCGACTAGTATATATAGATGATGTGACATTTCATTTTCTCCACTAACAAAGAGCAAGAACGATTATTCTCGTCGTATAGGGCAGCAAAGAGCCACAGCCAAGCATGAAGGAGGTCTAGCTAAGAAGTCAAGGTTCTATGGTAAAACCAAAGATTTATAGGCTTGGTTAGTGATGCAGGAGCATGAGGCTTGAAGGCAAAAGGCTTCAAACTTATTCTAAAAATCCAAAAAAAAGTTACAAGCAAAGGAGTGGGATCCTTTAGCTGTCACTTTACAAGCTTTCAAGACAGGATTTGAGCTAGGATTTAGGGATTGAATGGATTTGTAATTAATTCATGCAGTTTTGATTCAGTTGGGATTTTCAAGGAGAATATCGACTAGATTAGGTATTGTTCAAGATTAGGCAAATTCGATCCAGTGTTTTAAGGATTTGATTGCTAGGATGGAATAGTATTTATGTAAGTTATGAATGGTTGCAAAAGGATTTTGACTAATTCGGCTTGTTTTAGCCATATATGATTAAGTAGCTGAAAAATAACTCTGTGTATTTGTGTTGTGCAATTGGTCAATCCTGGAGGTATCATGTCCCTTCACAGTGTCTCTGTTTATCATTGAATTTCTAGTTTGGCTTAAAAAATTCAAAGTTCTATTTAATCTGGTCTGTTCGCATTTAATCTCTTTTCGCCATGTATTATCGACTGCAAGGTTAGAAGTGTATGAATTCTTGATCCTGCATTGAAGTTCCGCACTCATTCCTAACCGTTGATTCCATTTTCAACACATTGCGCCACAGTCAACAATGGGGGTTGGCCTGGTTTTGACCCTTGTGTTAATCAAAGTCCCGCGAGCCGTAGATCTGATGGCCTTTGTCATCGGGCATTAATCTCAAGTCCGGACCCGAACTTTTATAAATTGAGGTTATCTATCAGCTCCATGAGGCAGTATCGTCGCACAAATCTCCATGCAATATCACAGTGACCGTCAGATCAATGTTAATTGTCGACCGTTGGATCACTGGTGAATATTGCATCGCAAGGTTCAAGAGTGAATAACCTTGGCCGGCGGAGTTCCGAAACGCGACATGCAATACGAGGAGCGCTGATTAATATCGCATCACATGGTTATGAGTGAATGAACCCTACTCGATGAACTTGCGATTGCGATATGCAATGTTTTAGTGGTTTTGTAGAAGCGCTTGTCATTGCGGCTAAATTAAGCAGTTCAGCTAATTTAGCAGAATAGATAACTTTGGAGGTAGATGACTGATACTCCGCAGGAAATCCAAGAAGAAATTCCGCCTGAACTAGAAGAAATTGTTTCTAGATTTGAACGTTTGTCTCTTACGCCTGCACCCGAGCCACCATTTGTGGTATTAGAGCAGCCTACCGACACTGAACAGAATCTCAAGGATCAGAAAAAGAAATCCAACATGGCTTTCAGAGTTGGAAGAAGAGGTGGTGGTCGAAGAAGAGGACAACCAGTTGCAAATGTTGAAGTGTTGGAAGTTATGCAACAGATGCAAGCTAGATTGGAAGTAGTGGAAATGGGAAGAGATGCAAATGTTGGGGATGTCAATGAACCTGAAGCTAGAGCTGCAAAAGATGAAGAACCTACAGATGTAACTCCTGAAATGAGATTCTTTAGGTCAGTATTGAGATCCACATCCAAGCCTAAACATGAAGTCTCAATCTACACAGGAAGCTTAAGCCCTGAGGAATTGATAGACTAGATAAATGACATGGAGAGATTCTTCGATTATGAAGAAACAGATGAAGGAGAGAAGGTGAAGTTTGTTGTCATGAAACTGAAAGGACATGCAGCACTTTGGTGGGATGGAGTGCAAGCAGAAAGAAGAAGACTTGGCAGACAACCAATTAAGAATTGGAATAGGATGGTGGCAAACTAAAAAGTAAGTTTCTACCAAGTGACTATCAGCAAACATTATTTAGACAGATGCAGAATCTTAAACAAAGGTCTATGACAGTAAAGCAATACACAGAGGAATTCTACAAAGTGAGTATAAGAGCAGGACAAATCCAAGATACAGATAAAAAGGTTGCCAGATATGTGAATGGTTTTAAAATGGACATTCAAGATGAGATAAGTGTATTGTCTCCTAAAACAGTAGAAGAGGCTTATCAGATGGTACTGAACGTTGAAGAAAAACTCATGAGGAAGCAGTCTGCCAAAAATAGAGGTACTTTCCGAGGAAGGGGAAGGCAAGGTGGTAGAGGAAGATCTACAGCACCTGGAGATAGAGCTAGCAGCAACTCAAGTCAGCATGCACCCACAGGAGGTGATGCGAGTGGCAGAGGGAGTTTTTCTAGAGGAATAGGAGGCAAGGTAGAGGAAGAGAAGTTAGATGTTACAGATGTAACAAGCTGGGACACAAAGCTTATGAGTGCGCAAAAAATATAGGAACGAATCAGAGGAATGCAATTGTTGCAAAAACTGAAGAGGAAGCAACAAAGGTAATAGATGAAGAGAATGTACCAGAGAAAGGGGAATCTCTGGTAGTCAACAAAATTTTGTTAAAACCAGCTAAGGAAATTATTGAACCAACACAAAGGAAAACCTTGTTCAGGACTGTGTGCAAAGTTCAAGGGAAGTGTTGTCAGATGATAATAGATGGTGATAGTACAAATAATTTAGTCTCCACAGAAGTGGTGGAGAAGTTGAAATTGAAAACAAAGAAACATCCAACACCTTATAAGGTGTCATGACTTCAAAAGGGATATTGATTGGTAGTGAATGAGCAATGTGAAGTGGAGTTACATTTGGGAAAATACAGAGACAAAATTTTGTGTGATGTGATGCCTATGGATGTGTGTCATATATTGTTGTGTAGACCATGGCAGTATGACAGAGGAGCTTTGCACGATGGAAAGAACACATACAAATTCAACAAAGATGGTGTCAATCATACATTGTTACCACTAGAGGAAGAGGATACATCGAAGAAACCTTATTCAAAGACCCTTTTGCTGAGTGGAAAGGAGTACTTGCAGCAACTGGAGTAAGATGAAGTAAGTTTTGCGTTGGTTTGCAAACCCAAGGCAATAATTACTTCCACAAAAGTTTTTGATTTACCAATTGAAATTCAAGAGATGTTGGACAGTTATTGTGATATTATTGTAGATGATTTGCCTGATGAGTTATCACCCATTAGAAAAATCAGTCATCACATAGATTTGATTCCAAGAGCAAATCTACCTAATAAAGCAGCTTACAGGATGACTCCCACAGAGAATGAAGAGATCAAGAAACAGGTTCAGGAACTGTTAGACAAGGGACTGGATAGAGAAAGTTTAGAGTTTGAGTCCTTGCGCAATGCCAACAGTGTTGAGCCCAAAGAAATATGGAGGTTGGAGAATGTGCACTAACTCGAGAGTAATCAATAAGATAACAATCGTGTACATATTTCCTTTACCTAGAATCGAAGATTTGATGGATTGTTTGAGTGGAGCTAGATATTTTACAAAGTTAGATTTAAAAAGTGGTTATCATCAAATCATAATTAGAGAGGGAGATGAGTGGAAAACTGTTTTTAAAACCAATGAAGGATTATATGAGTGGATGGTAATGCCTTTTGGATTGTCGAATGCCCCTAGTACATTTATGAGACTTATGAATGAAGTTCTGAAGGAATTTATTGGTAAATTTGTAACAGTATATCTGGAAGATATATTAGTTTACAGCAGATCTAAGGAGGAACACATGAGACATCTGAATTATGTCTTACAGAGGCTACAACAAGAAAAATTACTGTTAAATTTAAAGAAATGTTCATTCATGAAGGAAGAATTGGTGTATTTGGGCTTCGTTGTTTCTGTTGAGGGGTTAAAGATGGATCCAAAAAGTGTCTTTGAGGTAAGAAGTTTTCACGGTCTTGCTAGTTTTTACAGGAAATTAATAAGGAATTTTAGTAAGATTAATGCTTCAATTATTGACACAATAAAGAAGGACAGACAACCATTTAAATGGATTGCTGAAGCAGAAAAGAACTTCTAGCTATTGAAGAAAAAGATTAATGAGGAACCTATTTTGATTTTGCCTGATTTTTATAAACCTTTTCAAGTGAAGTGTGATGCCAGTGGAGAAGCCATTGGAGCTGTTTTGAGTCAGGAGGACAGGCCTGTAGCTTATTTTAGTGAAATGCTGAATGAGACCAAGAAGAAATATTCTTCTTATGTTGGAGTTTTATGCAATGGTGCAGTCTTTGAAGAAGTGGAGACATTACTTGATGTCCAAGGAGTTCATACTGAATTCAGATAACCATGCCTTACAGTACATTATGCAACAGCGAAATCTTAACCAGAAGCATGACCTGCAAAGTTTTAATTTTGTATTAAAACATATAACTGGTCAATCAAACAAAGTAGCAGATGCCTTAAGTAGAAAAAGCATTTTTGTTCAAGAAAGTCAAATTCAAGTGTTGGGTTTTGATTTCCTTAAAGAGTTATATGAGAAAGATCTAGATTTTAAAGAGGCATTTGAAGCTTGTAGAAATCTTGTTTTGTTAGAGAGAAGCAAGTGGCTGGATTATTTCCTGCAAGAGGGACTGTTGTTTAAAAGGAATCAACTGTGCATACCAAGTTGTTCTATGAGAGAGAATTTGATCAAGCAGAAACACAGTGGAGGACTTGGAGGGCATTTTGGTGTAGACAAAACTCATGAATAGTTGAACAAGTTTTATTTTTGGCCGAAAATGAGGTCTGAAGTAGAAAGGTACGTGAAAAATTGTAAATTCTGTCAGTACGCAAAGGGAAGGAGTCAAAACACAGGTTTGTATGTACCATTACCTATTCCAGATAGGCCTTGGGATATAGTAAGTATGGACTTTGTTTTGGGTTTATCAAAAACTCAAAGAGGAAATGATTCAATTTATGTAGTAGTTGACAGATTTTCAAAAATGGCACATTTTATTCCATGCTATAAAACCAGTGATGCTACTCATATTGCTAATCAGTTTTTTAAAGAGATTGTAAGATTACATGGGTTACCTAAGAGCATTGTTTCAGACAAAGACACCAGATTTGTTGGACATTTCTGAAGGACATTGTGGAAGAAGCTTGGAATTAAATTGAGTTTCAGTTCTGCTTATCATCCTCAGACTGATGGACAGACTGAAATTGTAAATAGAAGCTTGGGTAATCTTTTGAGAAGTCTTGCATGTGAACATCCAAAATAGTGGGATCAAGTATTGGCACAGGCAGAATATGCATATAATGATTCTCCTAATAGGAGTACAGGGCAGAGTCCATTCCATATAATCTATGGAATGCACCCAAGAGGAGTGTCTGAATTGAGAGAAATAGGAAAAGTTGAAAGGAGAAATGCTAAAGGAGAAGATTTTGCTACAGAAGTTCAAGCAATACATGAACATGTAAAACAGCAACTACAGGACAGCAACATCAAATACAAGAGCAAAGCAAATTTGAAGAGAAGAGAAGTTAATTTTGAGGTTGGAGATTTGGTTTTAGCACCCCTGAGGAAGGAAAGATTTCCAAAAAGGGAGTATAATAAACTAAAGTTTAAGAAAATTGGACCATGCTGAGTCTTGAGAAAAATTTCTGCAAATGCATATGAAATTGAATTACCCCCGGATATTGGAATATCTCCAATTTTTAATGTTGTTGACTTATACAGGTATGAAAAGGGACAGGCAGATAACGCAGCAAGGGATCAAGAAGAACAAGAGATTGGTTGGGTAAAGCAGTTACCTATGGGAAAGGAATTGAAGCCAGAGAGGATTTTGAACAAGAAATTGTTGAAGAAGACAAAAGGACAAGAGTATTTTCAGTATTTGATCAAATGGAAGGATCAACCAAATTGCTAAAGCTACTTGGATGATAGATTCCATGCTACAGAAGTTGGGCAGTTCTGTAGAAGAGCTCATGGACAGGAGCCCATGAAGAATTTTGTTCTCAGGAATCTCATGCAGGAGCATGAGGCTTGAAGGCAAAAGGCTTCGGACTTATTCCAAAAATCCAAAAAAAGTTACAAGCAAAGGAGTGGGATCCTTTAGCTGTAGCCTGTCATGTTGAAATTTGGTACCGGAGGACAGGTGGTTCCCTTAGGCTTTGATCTTTGGCCTAGGGAAAAGTGTCCAAAAGATTTTAATTTTTCTCCTAAAGTAACTTTATAATTTTTATAAAGTTAAATCTAATTTAAAAGTGACTTTAAGTGATAAAGTTACTAAAGTCTAATTTTAAAGTGACTTTAATAAAGTTAATGTAAAATTAGAAAGGAAAAGTGACTTTGGAAATAAATGACTAAGTGGGTTTTTATTAAAGTGGGTGAATTAAAAAA
>APFE030369117.1:46599-69124 GCA_000404065.3 Pinus taeda
CGCACCTCAAAACAGGGAAAGAGGGCTATGGATAGCCCTAAACAGTTTGTTGTTGAATGTTGAAAGTCGCCATGGCTTGACTGGTATTTTAACTTGGATATTGGCACAGATTTCTAGACAAACTGTTGATTTGTAAACCTTGTTGAAGACTAATTTCTCCTAAAGAAAAGTTGTTGGGTTTTCTCCCAACGTTGGGTTTCCAAGGGTAAAATTATTGTCTCTATTGTGCATGGTTGTCTTTCTATGATCTTTATTGTTTCTACTACATTTACTGTCGAGATTTTTTGTGTGTAATTGCTCAATGATATCAGTGGCATAAGAATATTGTTTGAAAAATCATTAGGTAGTAATTAATTATCAAATCATAAAATTGTTTTTGTTGCACACCTTGTAGAAAATTCAACATGGTATCAGAGCTTTGTTGAAAGAGCAGCCATTGAAGTCAACCTAAGAGGCAAGTGTTCAGCTGCTTGATTGGTTTTTGGGTCTCTTGTCAAAATGGCACTAACTCTCAAAGTTGAAGACAGGGTCGATGGTGCCATCAACTTAAAATCTTGGAAGAGTAGGATACTCCTTATCTTGGAAGAGAATGAGCCTTGGGATCATGTGGAGAAAGTTATTCCAAAGCCAAAGGGAGTTGAGGAGAAAGTCCTTGTTTCGACTCTTTCAAATTCCATTACAGATAGTGATATTTGGTTCGTGGACAGATGTGCATATAGACAATGACAGGCTTTCAAGATTCTCTCACCTATCTAACTAAGAGGGATTTAGCATGGGAAGTGGAACTTGGAGACAATTTTAAGTGTGCTGCGAAAGGATTTGGGACAACCTCAGTTCAGCTGGAGTCCAAATATTTTATACATGAATGATGTATTGTTTATACCAGGTTTGAAGAAGAACCTACCCTCTATTTCAGAGTTGGAGAGAAAAGGCTACAGAGTTGCATTTGTAGATGGTCAGGTTCTTGTATGGACAAAGGGCTCGAGATAAACTCAATAGGAGTGATTGGTATTTGTGAGGAAGGACTATACAGATTATAAGGACAACCAACCAAAGCATTGGTGCCAAAGAAGAATAAGAAGAAGGATATGTCAAAGGTCAAGTGCTTCATTTGTCATGATTTTGCACACTACGTCTCCTAATGCCCTGAAAAGAAAACAAAGAGAAAGTATCATGCATCAACAGTAAATGTTCATGACAATGACGATAAGCATCCACCTCAGAAGATGTTATAAATCTAACCCGGAAATATTATAGATCTGATATGACAATATAAGACAATGCAAATAAACCCAGAAATAATATGAAATGATTCTTTATTGATCAAACCCTTAAGGTAGGGAAACATCGTACATTCACTCCTTAACGAAGGAGAACACTCCACAAGCCATATGCCTGTTCATACAATAATCCTTGACATTATTCCTTGACGTGGAGTCTCTAGCCTCTATATAGGCCTCATACATACAATACCATGGATCATTATCATGGTTCCCTCATACCATCGACTAATACCATGGACCCATTACATTATTACTAACTACTTGTGGTCCCTTACATGGTATGGGTTAACCACCTTATTTATTACTATGGCCCATCCCATTATTACATTATTCCCTTGGGTACCTCCCTTTGTACCCCATATTATCTCCCCTAGGTATACTACATTCCACCTCCCTTAACATGTTTCGTCCCCGAAACATGGGAAGAAGACAAATAATAAGATCTACTCAAAAGAGTAGTCCACTGGTACCATGCACGTGCATGTAGCCATCCAAGAGAAAGGTGAACCCTCGATCTCGCTGGTGCCTCACTCGCTTGATATGGAACTTGATCGTGGCAGCTCTTCAGTGTTGATGTGTAGCAGGTGGATCTTCGCTCCTCGCTATCCGTCATACAGGGGTTGTGATTACCTGGTTTCCATCTTGATGGTTGTCTTGCGGGGTGATGTGGGTGATGATATGTTGAAGTTTTAACGCACAATGTCTTTTTCGTTAATTCACCCTGCTGTGGTGCATGTTGTGGTGTCTTCTTTTCCAATATGACTTCAACCATTGAACCCTCATCTGATGTACCTGTAACCTTTTATGCGTCAACCTCTGTTTGTGTTTGACTGACGATCATCAAAGATCATCATCTAATATGTCAAACCCTGGAACATCTTCTGCTTCAGCCCCCTTGGACTCTACCTGTTTATCAATGAAAATATCCTGTAATGTAATTTTCTTCTTTTTATACCAGAGCTTCAGGAATTTCTTCTGTACATTAATATTGATAGTACCCACTGATTCCATCCAAGGGTATCCCAAAACAACATCCATGTTATCCATATCTGAAGCATAAAAATCACCATGCAACACATACTTATCCATAGAAAGCTTCAAATCCTTATAAATTTGAACATCCGCATCATCAACTAGTGTGTTTTCAATGTGTTTTGCTGGAACGTGCAATTTTTTTGCCAAATTAACATTGATAAAATTATGCTTGTAATTAGGATTTATAGAAACAATGATCTTCTCCTTCTGAATCAATCCATGAACCTGCAGTAAGGAGACACCCATAGCAATTAACCCCTTATGTGTCTCATTCTCCTTTTTTCTAGCCCGAGACCATTTGTCCAAAAAGACTTTTTCAAATTCTGCATCTGAAAGTTTGATCAACTGCTTGTGGTGAAATGATAACCACCATTTTTTAGCCTCATCTCTCATATTAAGCACCATTGGAATCTTCCAAAGTGTGCCATGTGTGGACTTGTATCTCTATATGAATTCTTCAATTAGTAGGACCATCATCTTTCCCTGTAAAATATAGCATCTCCATGAAGAGGGTTTGAGAAAAAATCACTTACTTCGCGAAAATTTGAAATTGCCACAATTTCGTCAGTATTGCTCAGAATATCTATTATGACCTGTTTTCAAAAATGGCACAATCATTCTGCATCTACCCATGTGATAGAAATCTTGATCCAGGCACTGGAATTTCAGATCTGCGCTGCTATTCTCCCGCCGTCACCAAAATTTCTTAAAAAAAAGAACTGATTTTAAATCAGCGATATCTCCCTCATCCAAACTCCGATTCAACTGAATTTTCTTTTGAAATTGGGTATTTTTTCACAAAGAATCCATATCTACAATTAGATTTTGCAGATCTTGCACTAGGACGTCCAGATCTGCGCTGCAAACTCGCTGCCCTGAAAAATTATCTGCAACCTCACTGATTTTTAAATCAGCGATATCTCCTTCATCCAGACTCCAATTCAGCCGATTTTTTTTTATTATTCGGGTATTTTTTCACATAGAATCCAGATCTGCAATTAGATTTTGCAGATCTTGCACCAAAATGTACAGATCTGATCTGCAAACTCGCCGCCCCTGAAATCCTGCAAATAAAAATAAATAAATAAATCTCCACTGTTTTGCCCAAGAAAGTGCTCTAGTTATATACCTAGGGGGGATAATATGGGGTACCAAGGGAGGTACCCAAGGTAATAATGTAATAATGGGATGGGCCATAGTAATAAATAAGGTGGTTAACCCATGTCATGTAAGGGACCACAAGTAGTTAATAATAATGTAATGGGTCCATGGTATTAGTCGATGGTATGAGGGAACCATGGTAATGATCCATGGTATTGTATGTATGAGGCCTATATAGAGGCTAGAGACTCCACATCAAGGAATAGTGTCAAGGATTATTGTATGAACAGGCATATGGCTTGTGGAGTGTTTTCCTTCCTTAAGGAGTGAATATACGGTGTTGCCCTACCTTAAGGGTTTGATCAATAAAGAATCATTTCATATTATTTCTGGGTTTATTTGCATTGTCTTATATTTTCATATCAGATCTATAATATTTCCGAGTTAGATCTATAACAAGTGGTATCAAAGCTATTATTTTTTCTTCTATCATTAAATCTGTTTTCTTCTTTTTGTTAAACAAACGTGCAATTGAATCCACGATATTTTCTTGTCTATTCTGCTTCTTCAATGCTTCACTAGTTTGTTTATGGGTAAGAATTTCACTTGCGCTTTTTTGAGCTTTGTTAAGATCACTCCCTTGTTTACAGAGAAAAGGTCTCTTTTCATTGCAATTTATTGCACCCTCTTGTATCCTAGGGCCTTCAGGCAATTCCAGCACTTGAGTGCTGACCTGTTCAGCAGTGACTGATGACCCTCTTGAGACATCCAGTCCTCGGTTCTTCTTATGCTTCCTCATTTTTGATGAATCAGAACTAATAACTGCAACCCCACCCTGTGATTCCACCAACTGCCCATCAGAAAAAGATGTGATAGTAGAATGCAACGCAGAAGTTTGCACTTGCTTTTCAACAGAACCTCCAAGTGAAGGCTCCAATAGACAAGTAATACCTGGATTTGGTCCTTCAGATTCAGATGGCCCACTAGGAGATTCCTTTCCCAGACTACTACTGTTGAAACAAAAATTTCCCTGGATATTGTTCTTGATCCCCACACGTGCCCTCCTACTAGGCTTTGTAGCAGCAATTTTGCCACGTGTTTTACCTTGAGGAAGATTCCTTTTGTCCATACAAGTGACATCAGCCTCCATTTGCAAACGTTCAACCTCTCTTTTGGTATCATTTAGCTGGCGCTCCTGAGCCTTCAAGCATTGAGTAATACAAGCCAATTCCTCTTTTAAAACAGACTGTTCTCTCTCTAATGTTTCCCTCTGTGTTTTTGCTTCTTCAGTTCTTTTTAATTCAGCCTCTAGTTGTTGGTGTTTCTTTCCCAAGTGCTCCATCAACACAGAATGTTCTTTCTCTAATGTCTCCCTTTGGGATTTCTCTTCATCAGCCCTTCTCCTTTCAGCCTTCAACTGTTGGCGTTCTTTTTTCAATTGCTCCATCAATTTCTTTTCCACCTTGGACTTCTCCCTATCCATGTTTTCCTGTAAAGCAGGTCCACTGTCCTTGGCTTCATCATGTTTTCTCCCTTCCATTGCTCTTTGTCTTTCCAGCTCTGCCTGTTGGAGCTTTTTTTCTAGCATTTCCCTATTCATTTTCTCATCCTCTGCCCGTTTCCTCTCTGCATCTGCTCGTTTCTTCTCTTCTTCAAACTTTCTTCTTTCTATCTCGGTGCATTTTCTCTCTTCCTCGGCCTTTTTCTGTGCAGCCTCTGCATGTTTCTTTTCTTCTTCAACCTTTTTCAGTGCAGCCTCTGCATGTTTCTTTTCTTCTTCAGCCTTTTTCTTTGCTGCATCTACACGTTTCTTTTCTTCCACTGCCTTTTTCTTCTCTGTATTCACCAGCTTTTTCGTTTCCTCCGTCTTTTTCCTCTCAAATTCTGTGGCTTGTCGTTCTTTTTCCAGAAGTTCTTTCAATCTCTTTTCTTCATTGGCATTAACTTTCTCACCTTCTACATGTTCCACCTCGATTTTTTTCGTACTCTCTATATCACTTAAACGTTTCAGGACAGAAGTCAATTCAATCTTCAAAGAATCGTGTTCATTTTCCAGTTCCAGCCTGAGTCTCCTCTCCTCTTGTGCCCTGTTGCTCTCAACTTCTGCCCGCTTTTGTTCAATTTCAAGTTCTCTTTTAAGAGCTTCACTTTCATCTCGAGTCTTCTGAATCCCATCTTCCAGGATACGTATACCTTGTCGGAGCATCTTTCTTCCATTTTCAGACTTAATAAGCTTCTGTTTCCACTTCTCGCAGCAAACATTTTCCTGTTTGTCTTCATTCTCTTCCTCAATACCCATTCTGCCCTAAAGGGCTCTAGCGCTCCGCCATATTTGCTATATTTATACTGAACACAGCTCCGGCTCCATTCATGAGATTGTCAAACAAGGCTCCTCTGTCAGTTTGAACACTGGTATACTTTGTGAGATAATGTGGTCGACCTTTTTAGTTGTGTAGGGCCTCTCATAGAGGGACACGAGTTGTGCAGGGCCTCTCATAGAGAGACATGAGTTGATTGAATGCATGCCAATAAAACCCAGTTACAATGTCTAACCCGGAACTATTATAGATCTGATATGAAAATATAAGACAATGCAAATAAACCCAATAATAATATGAAATGATTCTTTATTGATCAAACCCTTAAGGTAGGGCAACACCGTACATTCACTCCTTAAGGAAGGAGAACACTCCACAAGCCATATGCCTGTTCATACAATAATCCTTGACATTATTCCTTGACGTGGAGTCTCTAGCCTCTATATAGGCCTCATACATACAATACCATGGATCATTACCATGGTTCCCTCATACCATCGACTGATACCATGGACCCATTACATTATTACTAACTACTTGTGGTCCCTTACATGATATGGGTTAACCACCTTGTTTATTACTATGGCACATCCCATTATTACATTATTACCTTGGGTACCCCCCTTGGTACCCCATATTATCCCCCCTAGGTATATAAAAGAAGAAGTTACAGATTTGTCAGAGAGGGAGTTGACAATCCTTAGCAATTTCTTCCTTAATCAAGAGATAAGTACTTCCTATCATATTTTCTTTGCCTTGACTATTATTATCATTTTTCATTTTTGATCAACCTCTTGTCCTTGTATTCTTTGCTTGGTTATAATTTTTCTTCCATGGCCTCCTTAATGGAGTTTGCATAAAAGAAGAATATGTAAATTGTGGACACTGCTAATGCAATGATTCACGCAGCAAATGGCAACATCGAGAAGTACAAAGCAAGGTTTGTGGCAAGAGGGTTCTCCCAGAAAGAGGGTGTGGACTTCAAGGATATTTTTTTTTACTCCAGACACCAGATGATCGATACTCAAAGAATGAAATTAAACAGATTATTAGCACGTCCAGAATAGTGCCAAATGACCAAAAGAGCTTCTAGTTCTGAGGGAGCAAAAAATTAGGCAAAATGGACAGAGCAGCCTTTCAAGAAGATGTCATGAGTTGAGATTGTGAGATGCTCAAAGACGAGAGGTTTGTAGGAGTTGTATGCCTTCTATGCAGGGATTGTTGAAGAATCTAGGGTAGTTAGGGTTAGAGTGATTCTACTTTACATGATAACTATTTGTGAGGTGTTTCAACTTATTCTTCTTATTCAATCTTCACTTGTTATTATTAGAGTGTGTATTCTTTAGTTCATCAAATAGCTACCAAAAACAAAGAGACAAGAACACACTATGTTGGCTTTCTACTAGGGCCAAAACCTCTCCCTCCTTGAGAGGAAAAGCCACGCAAAATTCTTCTTGTAAAGATTCCAATTGACGAATACCAAGACCATGACCCTTGACCTTCTAGGCCACTCCAAGACCAAGACACCAATCCTCTTCTTCATTAATGGTGCAATCATCATCACCGAGGTCTTCATCAATGAGATCTTCATATTGAAATATGTATAGGAGAGTTGCATGTAGCTTTACTGATATCATGAAAGTCTCATCATGATTGTTCCTTCACTGAGATCATGACCTTTGTGACTATATCTTCATCAAAAACAAGATAGTGACTGCACCTTAATGTATGTCGAGATAGTGTGTTACTCTGAGATCCTTCCATCATGCTGAGACAGTGTGTGGTATAGTAGGATTCCTGACATCATCCTCATCACTATGGTTATGACAATGTGTTTCTTCCAACGAGGTCTTCTCTACCACAATGAGACTGTATCACTGTGCCACTGTAATTATCTGAGATGTTTGCACCCTTGCCCGAGATTCCTGCAATCCTACACTTGTCGGAGATTCCTGTAATCTTGCATTTGTTCGAAATTCATTGTGCCATCCGAGATCTGTACTCACTGCGCCATCCGAAACTGCAGAGTAATACGAAGTTTTGTGCTTTATGCACCTCCTGTGCCCATCCGCAGTTGCAGAGACTTGTCTGAAAATATGAGCTTTTGTGGTGACCTCAGCGGGCTATTTATAGTTGTCACGTCTCTATAAATAAGCCGACATGACCAAGTGAACTGACATGACTTTAAATTCATTTTTGTTGGCCGACGTGACTGTGTGTTTTCTTCATTTTGCTTGCTTGTCTTCAAGAGGATTATGCTGGTCTTGGAGGGTTGTTCTCAGACATACGGTTGCCCCATATATATTACATGAAGGCTCAAGAAGAGCTCCTTACATATGACTTTGACTCTTTGACTTTTCTAGACCTATGAAATGAGCAAGAAACTCGTTCATTTAATTTACAAAAATAACATTTCTTTTTCTTGACAAGTACAAAGATCAAAGTTACATTGTAAATACCGAACCTAGTTATACTTTCTTCAACACACCCTCTTAACTAGGAAGGTATTTATAATGATACTTGGTCATTCTCAATCTGAAGAATTTCTCATAAGAAGAATAGGATTGGTAACCCATCTGTATAACATCATAGTAACCAACATTATTTCCACAGCAAGGCCTTGACTATAGACACCTTTATCATTGTCTCTCAAGGTACATACCCACCCGAGTGTTCACTGAGTATGACCTTCTAGGACTATTCTTATCTTGGGTTCCTAGCCCTCAAAGAATATCAGTCCTCTTGCCTACTCTTGTCTTGGATGCCCTACACATCCTCAAAGGGCATCAGATGCCAGATGATTACCCAATCCTCCATTATTTCTTCAAAGTGAAGACAAGAATGTTGTGTCTATCTCTCCCTCTCAACTAGGGAGGATATCATGTGTCTTCATTTCTCTTCATGGCCTTCACCTAGACTTACGGTCGTTAGTCCTGGTCTAGTGCATGACACATGAAATAGAAAAACACAATTGTCACTCCTTTTTAATCAGGGGTGATCCAATCCAAGCTCCCTCTTGATCAGGGACCAGTCAGAGCTCCCTCTTAGCTAGGGACTCTTCTATACATCAGCAACTTCTTTCTTCGTGGGTCCTTCGGTTGCTTGATCAACTTCTCTCCTTGATGTCATGAAATTTAGTTGAGCTTCTTCCTTGTAGGGCAACAACCATCGATCACTTTCCTCCTTAGTTCATCATGTTATTACTTTTTTTCATGGAAAGTGGCCTTCTTCATATCTCGAACCTTCGTTATATGACTACTTCTTTCTCGTCATGCTTCTTCCATCCACCACATGAATGCTAGTTGTACTTGTATTTACAACTCTCGTTTAAGTAGTCCTGCATTATCTAGATATTATTGTTGAAACGCTTGCTTCCTCTCTAGATTAGTGAACCCTACGATGAGGTTTTCATCAGAGAATTTTGAGGATCTTGTATATCCCCAACTGGCAGATGTTTCCTTTTTGATGTATGATGAGCCTTGTCCTAGATGACTTCTTCCTTTCCTTCAATGTCTACTGAGGTTCCCAAGAGCTATATCCTACATGTTTGTCTGCCACAGATTTTTTCTTTCATGATTCCCATGGTGATGTCACGAGCCCTTGTTTCTAATGCTTCCATGATGCCATGATGCATCTTATCATCATCGCCATATCTTATAGCACAAGATTTAGGAGCTTATGATAGGACCCTTTTTGTGAGGGATATTATCTTACTCATAGGAGAGATTTGTTACTCCCTCTTTCCTTGGCCCTTTTCTTCAGCTTCCTCCATCTTTCAGTGATATGAGTTTCCAAAATCTTTCTATAGCATTGAGTCTTAGCTATACTTACTTTGTCTTGCTTTGCTTGACGACCAAGCTTTTGTGTAGGTCTAAGTGATGTGACCTTCTTTACTATAATTTCAGATAATATATCTTCTAGAATTTCATATATCTCTCTTTATGTCTCCTCTTTTAGCATGTGAGGACCTTTGAGTGATTTCATATGATTCCTATGAGTCTCTTGATACATTCAAGTATTGCTTGACCTTCAGAGACTTTTCCATAGACATCAATGGTTTCTCTTTTCTATGAGGATTATGAAATCCTCCTTATCTTATGCAAGGACCTTTTTCATGAGGACTATGGCTATCCTCCAATATTTCTATTTCCTTGGAAAACAAAGTTATTAAACCAAAAACATGAAAGATACTTACTTGGCATGTGAAGAGGACATCTTCACCTTGATGCTTCTTTTGCTTGAGCTTCCCATCATGAACCACTAGTATCCTTTTACCAAAACTTCTTTAGAGAACTTCTAGCATCATGACATTTGTGATCTTGACATCACCGAGACCGCTTTATGATCTTGGGATCATCTTGACTCACAATTCATCTTTAAGGTATTTGAGCACATTGTTGGCATGCTAGTGATACTGCTATCCCACATGTGGACTTTATCACACTCAGTATTCCTTGGAGTGCATCAGAAAACACCTACATCGAGCATTATCCAAACTATGATAGTGATATAGAGGGGCTTTATGTTTTGATTTGAGCATCATGTTGTTTAAGATCCAAGACTGTGACAAGTATTTTGTTATGACACTATATCGAGATAGTGATGTCTTTGTGTAGAGAGGCATTGTATAAAGAGACGGTCAATTAACAGAAATTTCCTTCTTGCAGTGACTATATTGAGATAGTGGTATAATATGGATGGTGAGAGGCACTCCTTGGATAAATTCTTCCATATATTCCAAGACTGTAATTTATTTCATAGAGAAGGTTCAGTGATCAAGAAGTGAGGATCCCAGGAATGGTACTGATATATTCCTTCAAATTGAACATGAGTTGAGTGCATGATTGTAATCACTGAAGTTGATATTCCATGTATTATTGTAGACTTGCTCCTTCAAACCTTCCAACTTGTTTCGATGTCCTCGAAGACAAGTATTTATATGTCTCTTTTTTGCCCTTCCTTAGACTGCAACCATAGCTCCGATACCATGTTGAAGAATCTAGGGCAGTTAGAGTTAGAGTGATTCTTCTTTACATGATAACTATTTGTGAGGTGTTTCAACTTATTCTTCTTATTCAATCTTCAATTGTTATTATTAGAGCATGTCTTCTTTAGTTCATCAAATAGCTATCAAAAACAAAGAGACAAAAACACACGATGTGCATAGACTTATCTGAAATTATGAGCTTTTGTGGTGACCTCAGCGGGCTATTTATAATTGTCACGTCTCTATAAATAAGCCGGCGTGACCAAGTAAACCGACATGACTTTAAATACATTACTGTTGGCCGACGTTACTGTGTTTTTTCATCGTTTTGCTTGCTTGTCTTCAAGAGGATTGTGCTGGTCTTGGAGGGTTGTTCTTAGACATAAAGTTGCCCCATATATATTACATGAAGGCTCAATAAGAGTTCCTTACATATGACTTTAACTCTGACTTTTCTAGACCGATGCAATGAGCAAGAAACTCATTCAATTCATTTACAAAAACAATATTTATTTTTCTTGACAAGTACAAAGATCAAAGTTACTTTGTAAATACCGAACCTAGTTATACTTTCTCCAACAGGGACCACGTCAGAAAGAAGAGTATGCCTTGATGACAAGGGAAGCAACAGTGGCAGAAGGACTTGCTTACATAACAAAGGGAATAGCTTGGATTAACCACAGATGGATCTGCTTTAGTGTCAAAGGGAGTTGACCTCGAAGTTTGAGATGAAGGATCTTGGCTTGATGCATTATTTCTTGGCTCTGGAGATGTGGCAGAGGCTGATGAGATCTTCTTCGTGCTTGGGAAGTACATTGTCCAAATTTTGAGGAAATTTGATAGGATGGACTACAAGTCCATGGCTACAACTTGTTGATTTGTTGTAGGTAGCATCGGATGTGCTCTAGCCACGAAATTTGGTGGAGAGGTTGGGGCACATGAGATCTCCAATACCCAGAAAGGGTTTGGGCAGATTCTAAACAATTTAGGAGAATTTTAAAATAATTAATATTTTTAATGGAGTCCCTAAGTCTAAACTTAGGGAAATCTAAAATATTAATGTGGATTAATATAAAACTGTGTTAGAATGGTCCAAAAGACATGGATCAAGCCAGATCTAATATTAGTTATCGATTAGGGACTTCATCTCAATCGTTGATATGTCAACGAGAAAAGTATAAGAGGAGGCTTGAGGATCACTTGGAAACTACACCAAATGATCAGTCATTCTATTCTCTAGAGCGGGGTTTGCTAAGAGAGATAGAATTAGTGATCGGAGTTGTAGGGGCAGTGGTCAGAGAGGGAGCACTTGTCAGCGGCAGAGGGAGCTTCAGCATCAGAAGGGTCTCTAGCCCAACAGAGAGGTCAGAGTTGGGAGATCAGTTACTTACTTCTCAGTAACTAAGTTGTAGTGCAGCAGTGGGCAACACGATGCAACATGATGAGAGGAGTTGCAGTGCGGATGCAGTGTTGGGAGAAAGGACCAACAACAGCAATAATGCAGAGGGAGTTGTCGTACAGATTCAGCAGTGGCAATGGCAGAACCATGGGCAGTAGTACATGATACAGCAGTACAGAGGATGGTGGGCAACAGGCCTAGAGCACAAGGACCGATGCTGGATGATCAGAGTATTACTAGAGCACAGTCCTCGCTAAGAGGGAGTGTTGATCTGTGGTAGCATCGGATGTGCTCTAGCCACAAAATTTGGTGGAGAGGTTGGGGCACATGAGATCTCCAATACCCAAAAAGGGTTTGGGCAGATTCTAAACAATTTAGGAGAATTTTAAAATAATTAATATTTTTAATGGAGTCCCTAAGTCTAAACTTAGGGAAATCAAAATATTAATTTGGATTAATATAAAACTGTGTTATAATCAATGTTGCAGTAATCGTTATCGGGATAATATCGGCGAGGGAAAAAACCGGAAAAAATCGTAAAAATCGGGAAATAATCAGAGAAAAAATCGTAAAATACAAAAATATTCATTTTTTTTCAAATTTTTTAATATCTAAAGCATCTACAACATAAAATAAATACATTGACACATAAATATGATAAAAGAACTAATATATAAGATGTGTAATATCATTTCTAGTGCTACATCACACATAACAATGAATCATGTCCTAAACAATCAATCCTGACTCTTAAGTCCCAATTCAGCCTCAAAATATCAACAAAAAATATAATAATATATCTCATATCATGTCATAATGTCATATACAATGAAATGAACCAAATAACTAATACCACTGATTTCCTCTGCCCCTCTTGCGAGAAAATGCAATAGCTTTCCCTCTAGATGTAGATGCCAGTGGAGTTGGCAATGGACTCTGTTGTGCTCTAAAAGCTAAAGAACTAGGAGCTACAGGAGGTAGACCACGTCCTCTACTGGTGACAGGGGTAGCTTGGGTAGGCTATGTCACCTCCTCCTCCTACTGCTCCTCCTCATCATCATCATCAAAAAATCGGCAAAATTAAAGAAAAAAAATCAATGTTTTTCCCAAAAAATTGCAAATTTTTCGTAATAATCACGATAATTTCAAGTTATCGAGATTATTTCGTGATTTTTTGCGAACAACAATAAATAAATAATAATAAATCACATAATAATCGGGCGATAATATCACCATTTCAAAAAACCGCGATTTTTCGATATTATCGCAATTATATCGTGACTTTCGCAACACTGGTTAGAATGGTTCAAAAGACATGGATCAAGCCAGATCTTATATTAGCCGTCGATTAGAGACTTAATCTCAGTCGTTGATATGTCAACGAGAAAAGTATAAGAGGAGGCTTGAGGGTCACTTGGAGACTACACCAGATGATCAGTCATTCTATTCTCTAGAGCAGGGTTTGCTAAGAGAGATAGAATCAGTGATCGGAGTTGCAGCTGAGGGGTAGTGAGTACAGAGAGACAGAGAGGCAGAGATAGTGTTGTGAGATCAGTGCAGGAGCCAGAGAGAGTGACGCAGTAGTAGCCATGGCTCAAGCAGGGCCACGCATAGGCAGCCAAGAGCTGCGCAGTGCTTCAGAGAGGCTAGCATTGCTGATGCAGAGGGCCAGAAGGCTGACACAGGGCCTCCTGAGGCTAATGCAGACACATTCAGGGTGACGCAGGGCCAATGCTGGGCAGAGAGAGGCTGACGCAATCCAGAAAGGCTGACGCTGGGGTTTCTGGGACAGATTGGAGCTGGGGTTTCAGCCAGGACATTTGTCTCAGACTAAGAGGTACAACTGCCCAAAGCTTACCCTTGGCACCCAGATTGTACTCTGAAATTGCTTAATAAGAAAACCTTGAGAAGGTTGCACTGATTTTCCCGCATTGGGGTTTTTCCGAGCACGTTGGTCCAAAAATAATGGTGTCATTTTGTGTGCTTGTTTCTGTTTCCTTCAGTTGATGATCTGTAATATGTTGAGCATGCACTAGTGTTTATTTTCAATATTTACATTGTAAATAACTTGTTAACGGAACAACTAGGTAGGAATAAATCAGTAAAGTGCATGGAGGGTTTCTAACTGGTAGACTTAGAAACTTCAACACAACTACGGTGACCATTGTGAAGAACTTGAGTGATTTTGCTTCAAATTCAGATTTTGTGTAACTAGATCCCATGATGTACAAGAAATTGAATGGATCCTTGATGTATCTAGTTAACACCAGGTCGAATGATTGCTTTGCAGTGAACACCCTCAGCCAGTACATGGTTGAGCCAAGACAAATACAATGGGTTGCAAAAAACCATGTGTTGAGATACCTAAGTGGTACAGTTGGATATGGTTTAAGATATGCCTTAGGTGGTGAAGTAAGGTTGTTAGGATATATGGATTCAGATTGAGCAGCGAGTGCAAAGGACATATAGAGCACCTCGGGAGTGTTACTTCAGCATGTGATTGGCTATGATATCTTGGTTTAGCAGGAAGCAGACTTTTGTCACACTTAGTGAAGTACATTGAAGCCAGTGTCACAAGTCATGATGCAGTGTGGCTTTGAAAGCTTCTTGCATGACTATTTGATCAAGTCACTTCATACGAGATATGGTGAAGAAGGGCGCATTGAAGCTCCAGTACATATCCACAAACGAGAAAATTACAAACATTCTCACCAAGCCTTTGTCTAGAGAGAAGTTTGTATACTTTAGAGACAAGCTTGGCGTGATGCAGATTGTTTCCATTCTTCAGAGGGAGTGTTGATGTCTTTATAGGATCAAGTAGACCATCTCCTAAGAATCCATGCTAATTTGGTTGGCTAATACTGATTTAACCAGAAGAGATGGATACATTCACATAAGTAGTCATCTTGATTTGACTGGTCCATGTTGATTAGGTCAGGGGTGAATGGCCCAAGGCAACGGTAGGATTGGACAAATATTCTCCTGAGAAGCCATGAAGGACTTTAGTTGGGTCATGCTAATTTGACTGGAGATGATTCATGTAATTCACCTGAGAAGCCATGAAGGACTTTGGCTGGGCCATGGTTGATTTAACTAGGGGTGAATAGTCCAAGGTTAGATCCTCTCTTGAGAAGCCATGAAGGACTTTGGTTGGGTCATGTTGATTTGACCAGACGAGATTGATACATTTACATAAGAAACCATGTTGATTTGGCCAGGGATAAATTCCCAAAGGATACTCACATTGCCTACTCCAAGATGGAGTGATCTATAGACGTGCATGTGAAAAGACACTACATCAACATAGCAAGCTCATGAACTTTTCTTCTGGAGGAGAAATTTCAGCTAGGAAGAAATATGTTGTAGCCAAGAACAATACCTCCCTCACTAAGAGGGAGTGTGGATTTTTTATGTAGCATCAAGTGGTATTCCCGCATGTTGAAATTTGGGGCAGCTATGGGATGAATTTCCCAAGGAAAAATCTAGCTAACCCAAAAAAATCCCATCTTGCCCCAAAAGAGAAATATTATTATTAATGTGTTCTTGACACTCCTCTTTGATGTGACAAATTTATTTGGGCGAGCATCTTCAAGAAGGCCCATCAAAGAACTTAAGTCATGTTATTATGTGGCAAATATTAATTTGTTTGAATTTATTATGGCTCAAGTTCAAGTCGGCCTCTCTAAATAAAGGGACCCCTTGTCTCCTCCACCTAATTGTATAAATTAGAGGCCTTGGAAACTCATTACCACACAACTGAGACGAAATCATTGGAGAATGTCTTCTAAGGTAGTCACGGGAAGGAGGCTAGCATCTACACTAAAATCTCTAATTTGTGACTAGCTTAGATTTCTACACTCCTTCCTATGAAAATTAAAATGAAATTTCTAAGGATGGTGATTTCACAGGAATGTCTGATTGGCCAAGTAAGGAAGGAGGCTAGTCGAGCTTGTAAATAGGACTTTTGGGCATAAGGGCAAGGGTTATTTTCTATGCACAGGTCGTAGGGTGATTCGGAGTTTTACAATGGGACAAGAGTCTGTTTTGAGAGGGGCAAGAGACCTAGCAAGGAGCAAGCAAGGTCGCAGTACCCTAGACCATCAGCGCATGAATTGAAGAGATTTGAAGGTCATATAGTAGGGCTGACGTAGCAGCCATGGAAAGCCCTAACCAAGGCTGAAATTTCAGGAACTTTTGCACTGGCCAAAATGTATTTTGTGGACAAAAATATCACGTCTATCATAGGTATGTGCTTGTCTTTTGTAATGTTGAAGTTGCCAGATATTAAGGTCCAGATTAGACAATTTGCAATACTGGTATAATGAGTTATAAGAAGATGCTTGGTGAAGCTCCAAGTATAGTCTCTTGAGAGGAACAGCGAGGGTTGTTAGAAGGCAGAGGATTTGGAGTTCTAAAGATGGATCTATGGAAGAGTTTAAGGGTAGCCAAGTGGGTTTATTATCACGCCCTATCTTTTGTACATATGATAGTATGATAGAGTTTTATGACAATGATCTTCTACGCTTACGGTAGTGACACTCTTGTGAGAGTTACGCATAGCAGTGATATTTATTCTCTTCACAAGTGATGAATGGACATGATACATGGACGAGTTTTGTTCTTATGATAGTGATTCTTGTTCCTATAGCAATAATGTTTGGGCAGCGACTCTAGTTCCTATAACAGTGATATTTGGACAGTGTTTCTTGATGTGTGGCAGTGATTCTTATATGACAGTGATTTATATGGCTGTGATGTGACATTGATATATGGCAGTCTTGGTGACATTGATCTATATGACAATGACTTAATGATGTATGACAGTGACAAGGTTGCACGAAACGAGCAAACGGGTACGAGTTTTCGAAACGGGAAGCGATACGAAACACGACCTCCCCAAATTTTGGAAACGGGGAAACGCATATATATATATATATATATATATATATATATATTATATATATTAGGACATTTAAGAAATATGTGCAATCATAAAGCATATATGATACATTCTAATTTATTACATTATGATAAAATTGTCAATTGTCAATGCATAAACTATACGTCTCTAAATTTACATCACATTTACTCCATGAATGATCACATAATGAAAATAGAAATATCCAAAATCAGCCACGAGAATTTTCTAATTTCTTGTCTTGTGCTTGATTGGGAGTCTCCTCCTACATAGTCGAACGACCTTAGTTGCTCTTGATTAAATACAAGTTTCATACCCTAGTACCCTACATGCTCTTGGTTATTGGGAGTCTCCCCTGCATAGAGGGCTTGGTTCTCTTGATTAAATACAAGTTCCCTACCCTAGTACATGATAAAATCCAATGGAAACATTGCAATCCCCCCAATCCTGAAATCCTGGAAAACAGATAAGTCTACTGGATTTTGAGTGAGATCTAAAATTTCTACTTTCTCCATATGAAATCCAATAGAGGCGAAAACCACTCTCAAACATCCTGAGTCATTTCTCGGTAATGTTTAAAAATTTAAGTAAAAGGATGAAAATGAAAAATAAAGGAGAATATCACTTACCATGAACTGCATATGCCTCAAACTTCCTGATGAATTGCATATCAACACTAGGGCAAAAGTTCACTTTTATAACTTTAGACAAGCATCTAGAAGCAACTAGAAGTCACTAGGATAACCTAAAAATAAATTAGAAAACAAATTAAAAAAACACAAAATGCTGAAACATGAGTCGTACGGACGTGAAACGCATTTCTAGCCGTACTAGCCATGTTTCAGTTTCATGAAACGTGGCAGTATGGATAAATGCGTTTCACGGCCGTACCACACACGTTTCAGCATTTCGTACTCGTTTCCGTACGGAAACGCCCTCCTGCCCTACGTTTCCTACAACATAGGACAGTGACCTTGTTAAATGACAATGATCTTATGACAAGTAATGTAATGACTTATGACAATGATGTATATACTTAAGACAGAGATCTATGTTACCTACAATGATTTGGAAGCAACCCTATCAGAGATCTTGAGAATTCTTCTTTGATTGCCTTATGAGGATCTCATATGATCCCAAGTTGGCCATATGAAGCCTAATGGGACTAATGATGAAAGACATATGTCTCATTCTTATTGTACTTTGTATGTCAGTTGAACATTGAAGAATATCTAATAGAAGAAGAAGAATTGATTTACAGGTTTTCCCCCTTGTGGGGTTTTGCCTTATTCTCCAACCAAAATCCTGGTGTCACTATTGTGTATGTTTTTCTTCTAATGTTCCTTATTGTTCCATTGCATTGTTTATATGAATGTTCTCTCTACATAATTGCTAATGATGATATGGGGTGAATGAAATGTGAAAATTGTTGAACAATTAAAAAAATGCAATTATCTACAACAAAGAACAATCTAGCCCTAAAATTAACATGGTATGAGAGCTAGGTTGAAGAAAAGTCACTAAGATCACCCTTGTGAAGACACCTATGATCAAGCAGAGTGAAAGAGATGAAGATGTCAGAGACCTAAAAGAATACTACGGTTTGAAGAAACCCTAGGGAGCTTTTGTTAAATAAAGGTTAGAGTTTGGGAGAAACCCTTAGAGTGGCCTTCCATATGGAAAAGGCCCAGTGTGATTCAGAATTTCTTTATGATATGATATAATCAGTGAGAAGCCATTGAGTTATTCAAGCACCTAAGACATTCAAAAGAACCCTAGTTGGTCATCTTGTACATTGATAGTCAAGCTAGAAAGGATATGGAAATGAGAATACAGGTGGTGCCCAAGAAGATGACATTGACATATGGTTCATGGTTCATGGTGCAAGATCAAGAGGGAGATGATCGCTTCCTACAATCCTCATTAAAGATAAGTACTTATGTTATTTCTTTGTGGTATTGTTTTGAATGTTTTAACCAAATGCTTCTTTCCTTGACTTCTTGGATGAGAATATGATCAAGGAAAGAAGATCCATCTTGAGGCTCATCAAGATGCAGAGTAATGCAAAAAGAATCAGTTCCAAGAGGGAGTTGGTACAGGAAAATGAATGAGCCACTCTCATATCTAGAGAAGAAAGGCAGTCCTACCACATCATTAGGTACATTTTCATTATGTTTATTTACTTTGCTATTATTGTTTTTGCTCTTGTTCTGGGGTTAATAGGTACATCAGATGGATGTAAGGACCTCGTCCTCAATATCGAGATTGAGGAGGATGTAGAGCCATGCCATGATTAGAGTGACACTTGAAAATGGACAAGAGCTCAGACCTTGAACGAAGGATTGCAATCTCCCAGGTTGATGACAATGACTAAAGGAAGCTTCCTATTTAGAGAGAGTAAATTTTCATGTAACAGTAAAATGAGATGTTCTGAGATAGCAAGATGCTGACAGCAATATGTCTTTCATGCAAGGACTATTCTAGATGTCAAAGATACAAAAGCGTCAAAAGATTTCGTGATAGAAAGTTCAACAGTGATAAGGAATGTGCTCTCAAGAGGAAAGGACTATGTTAAGATCGCAACACCTGTTGCCAGATGCACTATTATCAGATGTATGTGAAGTTGAATTCCTCCATGATACTTAAGGAAGAAGCATACTAGGGGTTACCTCAAGCCTTTGAGGTACATGAGAAGGAGACTCATGATTGTGAATTGAAGAAAACCCCATATGGACTCAAGCAAGTCCCCCGGGCTTTGCATGATTGAATCAATAAACATTTGATGCAGACTCCAAGGTTGAAGGTATGTCTTTGATATTTGGTTTTATATGTGCTAATAATTTATTTCTAACAAGATCAAATCATCTCATGTTGGAAACACTGAGAGGTGGGTGAATCGGTGTTTCCCTCTCTTTTCACAATTGGTTAGATTAATAAATTAACATTTAGAGCATTCAGCAAACATAAAGCATCATCATCACATCAATCACAGTACACAAAATTTGGCTCAACAATAAGCTCAGTTATGTATGATGTACATACAACATTTACCAGTTGAACTAGAAGGAAGTATAAACTCCCCAAGAGGTTTTACCATCAATCTGGAAGGAAGCAAAATGCTCCCTGAATGTTGGGCTCCTGTACCAGGGATAATGGCCCGAGTACAGTCACTACTACCGCTGCTCACTGCTACAACCACTATCACGTCTGCTGCTCACTGCTGCCCATTGATGCTACTACTGCACACATACCGTTGCTGCCACTGCTGCTCACTGATGTTGTTGCTGCACATATACTGTTGCTGCCACTGCTACTTCAAAGTTCAAACGTTCCTTCTCTGTTGCTGCTACGGCACTGTCCACGGCATTCACTGCTGCCCATTGTTGTTCATTGTGCTACAACCATTGTCCATTCATGTGTTCGTTGCTTCTGTTGCTACTGCACTTACTACTTTCCTTCAACTGCCTGCACACTTATTGCCACAACTGCACTATTCCAAATAGCTCTCACACTGTTACTCCAAATACTTCTGCTCTAAGGAAAATATGATCAAGACTTCACTATGTTACTTCTGCCACTACTTCCACTGTCCACTTATAGTTACTGTTGCTGCTCAAATCCTTTTCACTGCCATCACTGCCTCTATCCATGTTGTTGCTGCACCATCAGCTAAGTCACCAGATTCGCCGAATTTTATCCATGAAATTCGAAATTCAGCGATTTTCAAGCTGCAACGAACATGTTCGTTCGAGTTCGCCGAATTTTATGGCGAACTCGAATTTAATCCCGAATTCAAATTTAATCCCGAATTTAATCTGCATGAACAATTTTCTAAATTTAAAGTTTAAACTTTTGGTTATTAATTTCCAGTTTGCTGAAACTTGAAGAAACAGATTTTGGTGTTTAGTATTTACCATGAATTGTATGTTTAATTTCACAATGTTGCTGCCAACAGCCTCATGTATGTTATGGCTTGTTAATATGTTATTAAGCATTGAACTGTTGCTGTTATTAAGCATTGAACTGCTGCTGTTTTTTCATTCATGAGCACTATTTCATTCATTCATTCATTCATGAGCACTGTTTTTTCATTGTTGAACATGAGCACTATTTATTAAGCATTGAACTGCTGTTGTAGCCTGTTATTAAGCATTGAACTGCTGCTATTAAAGTGTCAAATGTTAATGCATTCATTCATCTTGGAATTATGTAACTTCCAGTCATAGATTTATATGAATTTGACTTTAAATTATATATATATATATATTTTCGAATTTCTATATGTCGAACTTTATGTCGAATTTTATTGACAAAATTTTAGTTGGTGAACTTTATTCGAATTTCATGGTCGCCGAACTCGAACTCGAACTCGAACCTGGTGACTTAGACCGTCAGTTCCCACTGCTGCCTAACTATTGTTGCTGTCATATCTACAGCTACTTCAAGCCTGCCTACAGCCACTATCCAACTTCACCGTCTTTGCTCTACTGCACTTTTGCTATCACAACTTCAATAAGGTCAATCTATCATATGTACTGAAGAACGCTGCTAAATATATCAAGGTAGACCACCATCATATATATTAAAGGGAAAATCTATCTCATGTATCATAGAAGACCTTAGCCACATGTATTATAGTAGGTCACTTAATTGCCATGTTGCATGAGTTTCTGGAACGTGGGAATGTTGGGAACTTGGGTACGGGTGTCGGGAATAGTTAGAGGTTTCCCAAAATTTACAGGGAACGGCTAATCAGGAGCGGTAATATTATATAAATAAAAAAAAATAAAAATATAGTTTAATTATATAATTTATAATAATAAAAAATATTCAATATTAAAATCAAATTAAAAATAAATCTCTCTTATATATAAATATATTCTCTGGGTGAGTCTCTCCCTTTTATATATATAAAATATTAAAATATCAAGTTCATTATGAGTTCTCTGACACAAGACCAGTCTTTGAAACAATCTGCCTTAAAAATACAGAAGAACAATTTTACCTATGTTTCTCTAGTTATTCGTAAGAGAAAAAGTAAAGCAACTCTAATGGTTAAGCATTGACTGCCACATGAAATATGCACACAATCTTATGTGATATATATACATAAACAGCAAAATAAATACTCATCGGCATGACATCCCGGATATTGCCCTTACATTGAGGTGCCACACGCTTCCTTAACTCATCAGGAGATTGACCCAGTTTCTGAATTAAGGATATCGCTATTAAGGGTGTCTTTGGCCTTTCTTCCTGGGGAGGTTTCAACAAAGGCTCATGTTTTGTGAGCAGTTCAACATATTTGTCAAGCTTTGTATTCCCCAACCCCAGGGAATGCCGGAACTCCAAAAAAACACAGTCTTCAAAGCTCCTGGAACTTTCCCAAACTCCCGTTGCAGCTCCCACTGAAAAGAGAACATTCCCATACAGTTCCAAAGCTTCCGGGAGCGCGGGAACCAATGGAACGGGTTTCCCACCCCT
>APFE030369117.1:70476-84116 GCA_000404065.3 Pinus taeda
CAAGTTCCATACCCTAGTACATGATAAAATCCAATGGAAACATTGCAATCTCCCTAATCCTGAAATCCTGAAAAAACAGATAAGTCTGCTGGATTTTGAGTGAGATCTAAAATTCTACTTTCTCCATATGAAATCCAATGAGGGCGAAACCACTCTCAAACATCCTGAGTCATTTCATGGTAATGTTAAAAATTTAAGTAAAAGGATGAAAATGAAAAATAAAGGAGAATATCACTTACCATGAACTGCATATGCCTCAAACTTCCTGATGAATTGCATATCAACACTAGGGCAAAAGTTCACTTTTATAACTTTAGACAAGCATCTAGAAGCAACTAGAAGTCACTAGGATAACCTAAAAATAAATTAGAAAACAAATTAAAAAAACACAAAATGCTGAAACATGAGTCGTACGGACGTGAAACGCATTTCTAGCCGTACTAGCCATGTTTCAGTTTCATGAAACGTGGCAGTATGGATAAATGCGTTTCACGGCCGTACCACACACGTTTCAGCATTTCGTACTCGTTTCCGTACGGAAACGCCCTCCTGCCCTACGTTTCCTACAACATAGGACAGTGACCTTGTTAAATGACAATGATCTTATGACAAGTAATGTAATGACTTATGACAATGATGTATATACTTAAGACAGAGATCTATGTTACCTACAATGATTTGGAAGCAACCCTATCAGAGATCTTGAGAATTCTTCTTTGATTGCCTTATGAGGATCTCATATGATCCCAAGTTGGCCATATGAAGCCTAATGGGACTAATGATGAAAGACATATGTCTCATTCTTATTGTACTTTGTATGTCAGTTGAACATTGAAGAATATCTAATAGAAGAAGAAGAATTGATTTACAGGTTTTCCCCCTTGTGGGGTTTTGCCTTATTCTCCAACCAAAATCCTGGTGTCACTATTGTGTATGTTTTTCTTCTAATGTTCCTTATTGTTCCATTGCATTGTTTATATGAATGTTCTCTCTACATAATTGCTAATGATGATATGGGGTGAATGAAATGTGAAAATTGTTGAACAATTAAAAAAATGCAATTATCTACAACAAAGAACAATCTAGCCCTAAAATTAACATGGTATGAGAGCTAGGTTGAAGAAAAGTCACTAAGATCACCCTTGTGAAGACACCTATGATCAAGCAGAGTGAAAGAGATGAAGATGTCAGAGACCTAAAAGAATACTACGGTTTGAAGAAACCCTAGGGAGCTTTTGTTAAATAAAGGTTAGAGTTTGGGAGAAACCCTTAGAGTGGCCTTCCATATGGAAAAGGCCCAGTGTGATTCAGAATTTCTTTATGATATGATATAATCAGTGAGAAGCCATTGAGTTATTCAAGCACCTAAGACATTCAAAAGAACCCTAGTTGGTCATCTTGTACATTGATAGTCAAGCTAGAAAGGATATGGAAATGAGAATACAGGTGGTGCCCAAGAAGATGACATTGACATATGGTTCATGGTTCATGGTGCAAGATCAAGAGGGAGATGATCGCTTCCTACAATCCTCATTAAAGATAAGTACTTATGTTATTTCTTTGTGGTATTGTTTTGAATGTTTTAACCAAATGCTTCTTTCCTTGACTTCTTGGATGAGAATATGATCAAGGAAAGAAGATCCATCTTGAGGCTCATCAAGATGCAGAGTAATGCAAAAAGAATCAGTTCCAAGAGGGAGTTGGTACAGGAAAATGAATGAGCCACTCTCATATCTAGAGAAGAAAGGCAGTCCTACCACATCATTAGGTACATTTTCATTATGTTTATTTACTTTGCTATTATTGTTTTTGCTCTTGTTCTGGGGTTAATAGGTACATCAGATGGATGTAAGGACCTCGTCCTCAATATCGAGATTGAGGAGGATGTAGAGCCATGCCATGATTAGAGTGACACTTGAAAATGGACAAGAGCTCAGACCTTGAACGAAGGATTGCAATCTCCCAGGTTGATGACAATGACTAAAGGAAGCTTCCTATTTAGAGAGAGTAAATTTTCATGTAACAGTAAAATGAGATGTTCTGAGATAGCAAGATGCTGACAGCAATATGTCTTTCATGCAAGGACTATTCTAGATGTCAAAGATACAAAAGCGTCAAAAGATTTCGTGATAGAAAGTTCAACAGTGATAAGGAATGTGCTCTCAAGAGGAAAGGACTATGTTAAGATCGCAACACCTGTTGCCAGATGCACTATTATCAGATGTATGTGAAGTTGAATTCCTCCATGATACTTAAGGAAGAAGCATACTAGGGGTTACCTCAAGCCTTTGAGGTACATGAGAAGGAGACTCATGATTGTGAATTGAAGAAAACCCCATATGGACTCAAGCAAGTCCCCCGGGCTTTGCATGATTGAATCAATAAACATTTGATGCAGACTCCAAGGTTGAAGGTATGTCTTTGATATTTGGTTTTATATGTGCTAATAATTTATTTCTAACAAGATCAAATCATCTCATGTTGGAAACACTGAGAGGTGGGTGAATCGGTGTTTCCCTCTCTTTTCACAATTGGTTAGATTAATAAATTAACATTTAGAGCATTCAGCAAACATAAAGCATCATCATCACATCAATCACAGTACACAAAATTTGGCTCAACAATAAGCTCAGTTATGTATGATGTACATACAACATTTACCAGTTGAACTAGAAGGAAGTATAAACTCCCCAAGAGGTTTTACCATCAATCTGGAAGGAAGCAAAATGCTCCCTGAATGTTGGGCTCCTGTACCAGGGATAATGGCCCGAGTACAGTCACTACTACCGCTGCTCACTGCTACAACCACTATCACGTCTGCTGCTCACTGCTGCCCATTGATGCTACTACTGCACACATACCGTTGCTGCCACTGCTGCTCACTGATGTTGTTGCTGCACATATACTGTTGCTGCCACTGCTACTTCAAAGTTCAAACGTTCCTTCTCTGTTGCTGCTACGGCACTGTCCACGGCATTCACTGCTGCCCATTGTTGTTCATTGTGCTACAACCATTGTCCATTCATGTGTTCGTTGCTTCTGTTGCTACTGCACTTACTACTTTCCTTCAACTGCCTGCACACTTATTGCCACAACTGCACTATTCCAAATAGCTCTCACACTGTTACTCCAAATACTTCTGCTCTAAGGAAAATATGATCAAGACTTCACTATGTTACTTCTGCCACTACTTCCACTGTCCACTTATAGTTACTGTTGCTGCTCAAATCCTTTTCACTGCCATCACTGCCTCTATCCATGTTGTTGCTGCACCATCAGCTAAGTCACCAGATTCGCCGAATTTTATCCATGAAATTCGAAATTCAGCGATTTTCAAGCTGCAACGAACATGTTCGTTCGAGTTCGCCGAATTTTATGGCGAACTCGAATTTAATCCCGAATTCAAATTTAATCCCGAATTTAATCTGCATGAACAATTTTCTAAATTTAAAGTTTAAACTTTTGGTTATTAATTTCCAGTTTGCTGAAACTTGAAGAAACAGATTTTGGTGTTTAGTATTTACCATGAATTGTATGTTTAATTTCACAATGTTGCTGCCAGCAGCCTCATGTATGTTATGGCTTGTTAATATGTTATTAAGCATTGAACTGCTGTTGTTTTTTCATTCATGAGCACTATTTCATTCATTCATGAGCATTGTTTTTTCATTGTTGAACATGAGCACTATTTATTAAGCATTGAACTGCTGTTGTAGCCTGTTATTAAGCATTGAACTGCTGCTATTAAAGTGTCAAATGTTAATGCATTCATTCATCTTGGAATTATGTAACTTCCAGTCATAGATTTATATGAATTTGACTTTAAATTGATTATATATTATTATATATATATATATATTTTCGAATTTCTATATGTCGAACTTTATGTCGAATTTTATTGACAAAATTTTAGTTGGTGAACTTTATTCGAATTTCATGGTCGCCGAACTCGAACTCGAACTCGAACCTGGTGACTTAGACCGTCAGTTCCCACTGCTGCCTAACTATTGTTGCTGTCATATCTACAGCTACTTCAAGCCTGCCTACAGCCACTATCCAACTTCACCGTCTTTGCTCTACTGCACTTTTGCTATCACAACTTCAATAAGGTCAATCTATCATATGTACTGAAGAACGCTGCTAAATATATCAAGGTAGACCACCATCATATATATTAAAGGGAAAATCTATCTCATGTATCATAGAAGACCTTAGCCACATGTATTATAGTAGGTCACTTAATTGCCATGTTGCATGAGTTTCTGGAACGTGGGAATGTTGGGAACTTGGGTACGGGTGTCGGGAATAGTTAGAGGTTTCCCCAAAATTTACAGGGAACGGCTAATCAGGAGCGGTAATATTATATAATAAAAAAAAAATAAAAATATATTTTTAATTATATAATTTATATAATAATCAAATATTCAAATATTAAAATCAATTAAATAAACTAATCTCTCTTATATATAAATATATTCTCTGGGTGAGTCTCTCCCTTTTATATATATAAAATATTAAAATATCAAGTTCATTATGAGTTCTCTGACACAAGACCAGTCTTTGAAACAATCTGCCTTAAAAATACAGAAGAACAATTTTACCTATGTTTCTCTAGTTATTCGTAAGAGAAAAAGTAAAGCAACTCTAATGGTTAAGCATTGACTGCCACATGAAATATGCACACAATCTTATGTGATATATATACATAAACAGCAAAATAAATACTCATCGGCATGACATCCCGGATATTGCCCTTACATTGAGGTGCCACACGCTTCCTTAACTCATCAGGAGATTGACCCAGTTTCTGAATTAAGGATATCGCTATTAAGGGTGTCTTTGGCCTTTCTTCCTGGGGAGGTTTCAACAAAGGCTCATGTTTTGTGAGCAGTTCAACATATTTGTCAAGCTTTGTATTCCCCAACCCCAGGGAATGCCGGAACTCCAAAAAAACACAGTCTTCAAAGCTCCTGGAACTTTCCCAAACTCCCGTTGCAGCTCCCACTGAAAAGAGAACATTCCCATACAGTTCCAAAGCTTCCGGGAGCGCGGGAACCAATGGAACGGGTTTCCCACCCCTAGGGAGCGGTTCCCGTGTAACAGAGCTTAATTGTATTGATGTTGATGTCACTGTCTCATTATATATTTCTGTAAAGGATTGGAATACTACAACTGTCAATAGCCTCAAACTCTGTCATCATCATCAAACCTGAACATATCATCTTATGCAACAAACTGCCATACTGTCATATCATCATCATCCTATAGATTACTATTACAAGATTGTTGTCAAAGAGATGTTGTCCAGAACTCAAAAGATCTCAGTCAAGTTTTCTGTATGTCAACAAGATTATTGTCAACCAATCTTCAAGTCTCCTTCGCTTTCATTCAATGAATTCTGCAAATCTTAGCACTGCTTAATTTGGTAGCTTCTGACAATGACATGTGTATTACTAACAAGCTTCATTGAATGTATTACAGGAGTCCTTAATGTCAATCTGCTAACAAAATCCTTATTGACAATGACATGGCTATTGACAACAAAACCCTTGCTCAGGCTCCAAGTTAATAAGGCAATTGTTCTTAAGGTTCAGAGAATCATTTCACAAATATTCCTCAGCGTTTGACCTTGCTGGAGAACACTGGTTAAGAGTATCAATAGATGTCAAAGCTCAGAGATATAAACTTCAACCTACAATAGTGACCAATAAGATTAGTGCTTCCGTTCTATTGGAGATCACACATTTGCAGCTATCAACAATATCTTCTGCTGCAATTTCTACACCACGTATACAGCGCTTACACAATAATAATATATTGCCATGCCACTGTTATGTTAAGATCACAGTTTCATGAAATGCTAGCTCCAGATCTGTTCAGGAATTCATGTGGCACTGTCACCGAACAAATCAGAGGCTACTGTCTTGATTGCACATAGATCTCTGTTATAGTAAGTTTAGGGTTTTCAATGTGATGATTTAGAGATCCTTTATGAATCATACTGTCAAACTGTCAATATTAGGAATCTATCAAATTCTGTTAAACCAAAACTGCCCCTCGGAAATTCTGATACATGTTTTCAATACATAGTTTGGTTCAGGACTGTGGTATTAGCACATGATTCAGATTTTGGTAAGTTTCCAAACCATAAGGCAGTTACGTGCAAGCTTGCTCCAATTCAACCACTCAGTAATGCTAGAACTTAAGAAAAAACTTCCACAGAACTGGAGTACCAAACTATGTTAAAGGAGTTTAGGTGCCTTGCTTTAACAGTCCAAGCCACATGGAAGTCAGATCTAGGTGTCGCAGAGATAGAGACATAGACTTTGATCAAGGCCACAGTAATTTTGTAGTTCAGAACATCTTCTCCATGAATTCACCTCACATTGCTTCAGAATGTTGCCTGTAATTTTTAAAATATGCCTAGGATTTGCTTCAATAGAATCACACTTCTTAGGAACAGAAGTAATGTGAGTCTCTTCGTCGACTGATAAGAGCGTCCCAAAATGCGAGCTTCTTCGAGATTTTCAGAAATTACGAATTTGTGGCACACGTGCTGGATTGGCGTGGTAACTTCATGAATCTCCTGCAAAGATATACAAGCGAAAACCCCAACGTAGCCCAAAAAAAATCATAAGTTATAAACCCAGCAAGCTGAAACCCTTGTCAAAAGAAAGAACACCCCAGGCCAAAATTCGGCATTTTGAAGAGATGCTCCAGAACTCTATTGGGCTACAGATACATTATAAGATTCACACACCAATTCATCCATTTGAAGGAGAAGCAAGGTACATTATATAGTTTTTGGGTGAGGACTAGGGTAGTCAACTTTGAATAATATTCAAAATGAAATTTGAATTTTACTTTGGGTAGTTGTCTTTGAATAATATTCAAAATGAAATTTGAAATATTAATTTGGGCCCCAACATTAAGACAGACTTGTAAAGTCCTTTTCAAAATAATTTAAAATACTTTTGATGGCCATTCATCATAGAGCTCTGCCACATCATCCAAGCGTTTGGGTTTTTGACTCAGCCAAGGGACTTGGACTTTGACCAAATATAATTTAATAATAACCATGGAGAGTCCTTTAGTAATAGAAATGATTTTGCCCCTTCAATAGATAAGCCAATCATTGCCACTTCAATACGACATTCTTTACTGGCACATCATTTCCAATAATATAATGCCACCTCAGCAGACCTTGGGGTTTTGGTCCACAGGCTGGGGTTTGCAAATTTGACTGGACTTTTCTCTCAAACTGTGAATGCCCACGAGATGCTTCACATACCACCGAAATCGGCTCAACCAGTAGAATCTGATGGCGAAAGTCTCTAAGGCAAGATCACAGATCTGCATCACCAAAATCTCCAACAAAGTGCTAGGTCTCTTCATCGTCCAAGGAACCCAAACCCTAGAGCTAGGGTTAGCTAGAGTTTCTTCACTGCATCCTCTTATCCACTACATACCTGCTCCAGCTCTTGCTTTGACATCAATGACGTCCTACACACCTGCTTCTACTCCTACTTTGACATCAATGACAACATGCTCAACAATCTCCCCCTTTGTCATTGATGTCAACACACCTAGCATGACAGGGCATGTTGTATCCTACAACTCTATCTCTCCCTTGGTTCCTCCAAGGTTCTCTCCCCTTTTGACATCAATGGAAAAAGGTGCTTGACACGTCCATAATGAAACCTCCATTTGATATTGCTCCCCCTGGCAACATGCTCACTAGTTGCATCATCTCTACAAACTCCCCCTGACAATGTTCTTTCCAGCTGCATCCTTTGTTCCAATACACAGACTCGCCCTGACAATATGCTCTCCTACAAACTCTCCCTGTCTCAGTGCATCTATCAATTGCATGAGAATTCATTGTGAAGCATGTTTTCTCTGTCAAACCCTAGTGGTCATGTCTTCCTTCTTGGTGAATGTCCTTCCTTATCTTGCAAGGTCCATGTCAAGTTGCTTCTACAATCTCGAGCAAAATGACCAAAATAGTGGCATAAATAACACTCTACATTTGATCTCAATAATGGAGCAAAAGAGTTGTAATTCCTGTTGTCATAGTCATATGGGACTTTGTCTTGTCTACCAAAAAATTTGCTTCTAGGGCTTTGATAAAACCCTCCATCAATACCCCTGTTATATTCACTACAATCTCGAGCTCTATGTCCATAGTTAGAACATGTGTGGCAATAACCATGAAATGTGTCTGTATACCTGGGTGTATAGGGTGAAGATCTATTGGAGGTGTCTCCCCCTTGAGAATACCCAAGGCTTTGTTGCTCTCCATTTTTTAATGCTCTTTGATGATTTGGCATTCTAAACGCATCTTCTTGATTTCTTGAAGCATTGGTCTTCTAGCTTCCAGTGTTGGTTGATTTCTGCAGGACTTTGACTTTGCCTTCTCTCCATTTTTGCCATGACGCTTCCTTTCATGAGACTTCTTTGCTTCCTTGATATTGGTTGCTCCTCATCTTTGGGATGAGATTTTTCTTCATGTAACTGCTCTTCATCATTGGGGTGACGCCTCTCTTCTTCGACATCTAGCTTTTCTTCATTTTTGGAGCATTAGGATTCACCAACATTTCCAAGACTTGTCGTGATAAGTGGTGATCTCTAGCAATTGATAATGTTATCCAAGACCTATGAACTACTCAATTTTTGTTTCAGCTTGTCCACTTTTGCTCTCAATGTAACAATTTCCTACTCATGGTTTATGCAGTCTTCTTCCTTCTGCTTCATCTGAGTTTTTAAGACATCCTCAACCCTTTTGGCTTCTTCAAGTTCCCTCTTCAAGGAGGTGATTTGTTTGCCATGTTCTTTATCCTGCCTGTTCCATTTATTTTGCTTCTTCTTTTCCTTAAGTTGGCTTGTCAAGGTGCTTTCTCTCTTGTTTGCCTCTTCTAGCATGTTTTTGAGATGATTTATTTCCTTCTTTGCTTCATCAAGTTCGCGATCCTTTTCTGGTGTTAGTTAGAACAAAACCCACAGGAATTAGTCTCTACTACAATCGCTAGAGTCAGGATCCATGAGAGACAGTTAGTCCATGTCACAAAACACACGGGGGAGCGCTAAAGCTAATGTCCAACAATCTCCCCCCCCCCAACGCGAGTCGAGTGAGTTTCAAACTCGAGACATGTCGCTCTGATACCACTTGTTGGAATCACGATTGTCATTAGACAAAAACTTGCAAGCATTAGTCTCCACTACAATCACCAGAGTTAGGATCCACAAGAGGCGGTTAGTCCATGTCGGGAAACACAAAGGGAGCGCTAAAGCCAATGTCCAACATCTCAAGCATTCAATTTCAAAGGGAGTTGACCTCTTAGCCCTAGTAATCAACTTCTTGAGATTAGAAGTGTAACAAAGAGATGAAGAGGACTTCCTTGTTAAGGGACAAGGAAGTATGTTGTCAAAGACGTCGCATGATGGATTACACTGAAGTAGTTGAGAGAGACTCCACTTCAAATACAAATTTGGTGGATCCCACAATGAGCAAGCAGCCATGTGGATCCTTGCTTTGCAACATGTACCCTAAGCCAAATAGAGCCTAGACATGTATGTTGAGATGTTGCAAAGCTAGTATTGAGATACCTACATGGATTGAGGCAATGAAGAGATATGCCTATGCCAAGTGAACAAGGAGTGTTGTGATCAGGAAGATCATATTGAGGTGTTGCTTCAACATGGGGTCTGCTATGATTTCCTAGACGAGCCGAAAGCAGAAGTATGTTGCTTTGACTACAGCAGAGGGAGAGTACATCGCTGCTAGCATGGCTAGCTACAAGGTAGTGTGGTTGAGAAATCTCTTTGGAGAGTTGTATGAGCATGTGCTAGACATAACTGTGATGTATTACAATGATCCGAATTGGATCCATGAAGATTCTTCACAGCACCATGACTGTATCAGATCAGGACAAATTTCGAATTCAAGAGCACAGAGCGATCAGAAAAACCTCTGAATAGTGGCAATTGGCAACCAGCGTGGAACGACGAGGACCTCGGTCAAAGCGTGCTGACCGAGGCCCATGGAGACTGCGTAGGAGGCGAAACTGGCACTTGGGAAGCCCAGATCGGGAAAAGGAGGCAGTTTTTGATGCGTGATTAGCGCGATTAGCGCTTAGAGCTAATCGCGCATTGTTGGACAAAACCCCTCGAGAAGAAAGGGCCCCGAACGCTTGGTCGCATGGAAGCCGGGAGAACCGTGGGGAAAAGCGATAAAGGCTAAAGGCGAGACCTGCGCTCCAAAAACCGACAGTATATATCGGGGGCACCCTTGGGCGGTAAGTGGATTTGGCTAAAACCTAGCAATTCCATTCAACGCCCGACACGTGGCAAGCGAAGGAGAGAGAAAACTGTCGCTCATCGCATGCTAACAGTCAAGCAAGTCAACCACGCGAAATGAGCAAATGACATTGGATCGGGAGGCTCCAGATCTAACAGCTGAGAACGCACCCGATGAAAGAACCAGATCTGACAGGGAATTTAGTCACGACAGAAAGAATTTTGACATCCGATTTGACCACAGAGTTGGCAGATGACTCATTTCACAATGTAACGGAAAAACCGAACCAACGAGGAAAAGCTGGCGCAGTTCGCAAGGGGACAAGTGGCCACTCCCAGTGAGCCATTGATGATGACACCAAGACAAGGAATTCCAAGCAAGCAACAGCAGGCGACCCGACGGAGGAAGAAGAGGAAGCGACCAGTCATGAGATCGATTGGCTTTAAACCCATGAACAGAGACAAAGAACAAGGGACACCGAGAGAGGACACCGAGAGGAAGAACCAGAGAAAAGAAGATGAAGACAGAGAAAAGAAGAGACAGTGAAGCAAAAAGCAGAAAGACAGAAAGCCAGGCTGACCTGCAACATAAGGCAACATCGATCAATCCTTGAGAGGATCTGTCAAGACTGAGCACCACAATTGGGCCTCCTTCCATTAAAGACCAGAGAGGTCAAGAGCTGGTAAGGCAAAGAGTCTGTGTACTCTAGTGGCTTGGGAAATACAAGAACCGCCCTGCCAAGCAAATTTTGTTTCAGGAGACTCAGATTGAGCTCCTCATTGTAATTCTCTACTTTAAAGACACAATAAAAGAAGGCCACCACTGAAAGCTGGACCCGAGATGTAGCCCTGGAGGATAGGGTGAACTCCTTATTAATTGTTGTGTTCTTGTATTTGCTTACTATGTTTCTCTGTTGTTTTCCATATTTCCAGTGTCTATGTATTTCGCAATCTGATCGATCTGTTACCTAAAAACACATAGACACACACCAGCACATGAGTCTGTAATACCTTCATTCAATAAACCTTTAACTGAGATCAGTCATAGGGTGGTTATCAGATCAAGTGGTATCAGAGCTCTAGGCTGTAAGGTTAGACAAGCTTGTGTTGGTTTAGCTGTGAATGCTCACTAGATCAAAGCTCAACTTAGGAGAAGGAGAGTTGGTCGAAACTAATCCTGAAATTAAGAGACTCTATCCTTGGAAGACAATGTCAGAGGAAGGTTCTGTGGGGCCAGACCCTCAATTCATAGAAAGTTTCCTAGCCATAAAGTCCATGGTAGAAGAAATGTACAGGGACTTTAGAAAACACAAGGATGAAGATTCATCAGGCTCTAAACAAGACAAAGGAGAAGATGAATCACCTTTTCATGACCACTCCAAAGGAAAAGGGAAAGAGGAAAGCTTTCTCACACCTCCTAATAGCCCTGTGCATAACAAGAAAGCATCTTTGATCAAACTAAATGTCAAATTTGATCTACCCATATATGATGGAGAGTTGAATGCAGAAAAGTTAGACAATTGGATTAGACAAATTGATGTTTATTGCAGAGTACAGAACATCGACTCAGACAAGAGCAAAATTCAGCTGGCAAGCCTACACTTTGGAGGGACTGCCTTGGTTTGGTGGGATGGCAGAACCCAAGCTGACATGAAAAGACATGGTAAAACCATCTCTGTCTGGAGTGAATTTTTGTCTACAATCAAAAAGCAGTTCTATCCATTGGCCTACATGCAACAAGCCATGATGAGTTGGCAGACTCTTCGACAGTGGAAAGGGCAAAGTGTGCAAGGGTACACTCAAGAATTTAGAAAGAGAGCATTGATTCTAGGAATCTCATTAGACTCACCAAAGACTTTTAAAGTACATTGGTGGTCTATACAGCGACATGAGGCATACCATCCTCATGTTTAATCCCACTAGTATAGATGACGTATCTGTGCAAACTACTCATCTAGAAGCTAGAGGAAAGAATGGAAATCCAGAAGTTGAGGGACCATCCCAACCCACTGCAAGCAAGAGCAAGGAGAAAAGAACGCAGAAGTGGAAAGCAAAGAAGGCTAACACTGCACAGAAAAGCAAAGCGTCATGCACTCACTGTAAAAAGGATGGGTATGATGATGAGCATTGTTGGATTCTGCATCTGGAGCTGAGACCTAAGAAGTTCGAGGACAAGAAGAAGAAGACTACTGCAGCTATTCAGAAAGATTTGGGGTCAGACTCGGGAGATGAAACAACCATTGTAGCCACAGGTATAAAAGGTTGTCTGCTTTAGAAAATGTTGACATCAAGAAGCAGGTGCAGGAGTTGCTCGAGAAGGGGTTCATCAAGCCTAGCACATCACCATGTGGGTCACCAATCGTTTTGGTGAGAAAGAAAGATGGCTCGTGGATAATGTGCATTGATTACCAAGCACTGAATAAGATGACAATCAAAAATCATTATCCCTTTTCTTGCATAGATGATCTTTTAGATCAATTGAAAGAAGTTGTTTATTTCACCAAGTTAGACTTGCACAGTGGATACCATCATGTTAGAATTGCAGAACAAGATGCATGGAAGACTGCTTTCAAAACAAAGCAGGGACTGTATGAGTGGCTGGTTATGCCTTTTGGCTTAACCAATGCTCCTACTACTTTCATGAGATTAATGAATGATGTACTCAGACCTTTTCTTGATGATTTTGTTAGTGTATCTGGATGATATTCTGATTTTTAGTCAAACGTGGGAAGAACACTTAAAGCATGTTAAGCAAACATTAGATGTTTTGAAAAGAGAAAAACTTCATGTTAAACTCTCAAAATGTGAATTTGGCAAAACATCTCTAAATTATTTGGGTCATACAGTAGGGGGTGGTGAATTGAAGATAGATCCCTCTAAAGTGGCAGTCACTGTAAACTGGCCTAAACCCAAGTCTGCTACAGAAGTGAGAAGCTTCTTAGGGGCAACACAATATTGGAGGAAATTCATTTCTAACTACTCCTCAATTGCAGCTCCCTTACATGCTTTAACAGGATTGAACAAGGTGTTCAGTGGGGAGGCAAACATCAGAAAGCCTTCAACACCTTGAAATAAAATATTAGTACGGCACCTGTACTAGCACTACCTGATCTGCAAAAACCATTTGAGATCCAAACAGATGCCATGGGAGCAATGTTGACACAGCACGGCAAACCCATATGTTATCATTCTAAGACTTTTAATCCTGCAGTAGTTAACTATCCTACATATGATAAAGAATTGTATGCATTGGTTTAAAGTGAAAAAGTGGAAACATTACTTAATGGGCAAAGAGACAGTAATACATACTGATCATCAACCACTTCAATATCTACACTCCCAAA